>JARQWZ010003289.1:0-168948 GCA_033150135.1 Gobio occitaniae | reverse complement strand
CATTTTAAAGGCAGACTAACAGCTCTTTGAGGGTCAGATTCTAGCTGATAGACAGGTGTTCAAATACTTATTTGCAGCTGTATCATACAAATGAATAGTTAAAAAAAAAATCATACATTGTGATTTCTGGATTCTTTTTTTTTTTTCAGATTATGTCTCTCACAGTGGACATGCACCTACGATGACAATTTCAGACCCCTCCATGATTTCTAAGTGGGAGAACTCGCAAAATAGCAGGGTGTTCAAATACTTACTTTCCTCACTGTATATATAATATATATATATATATATATATATATATATATATATATATATATATATATATATATATATATATATTGAGAAAAAAAGAGGGCCTAACACAGATCCTTGCGGCAATCCATAATTTACAGACATTATCTTAGACTGTTCCCTGTTTAAATAGACAAATTGGTAACGCTCTGATAGATACGATCTAAACCACTTTAATGCCCGTCCTGAATGCCAGTGTAATTTTGTAGACGATCTAAGAGTATTTTATGATCTATGGTGTCGAATGCTGAACTAAGATCAAGTAAAACTAGTATTGAGATACGAGATACTCTTAGCTGCTGACCAAGGCTGTAAGTCATTTGTGATTTTAACGAGCGCAGTTTCTGTGCTATGATGGGCTCTGAATCCAGACTGAAATTTTTCATCGATATCGTTTTCTTGCAAGTAAGAGCATAATTGAGCAGACACCATTTTTTCTGGTATTTTAAACAGAAATGGAAGATTTGAAATAGGTCTGTAATAATCATTAGGTTTAAGCCAGGTTTCAGTCAGACATAGTAAATCAAAGCTATTATCTGTGGATCATTTCATTTACAATAACTGCTTTAGGTGAGAGCGATCGAATGTTAAGGAGACCTAGTTTTAGAGAATGTTTTGTTCATTTCTTTTCAATTGTTCATTTCTTGTTGTGGTTTGTTCCCGCCCCCTTTAATCAACGCAGTTTCGACAGGCGCCACCTGATGAAACACTTTGAAGCTTCATTTAGCCATAATCACGTAATACGGGGTGTTTCGAATCACAGTTCGGAGCAGTGTTTCAAAACATCTGCGCTTCGGGATCTCAGCAAAGCCCCGAAACTCCTGTTTCGCGTCTGCCATCCCTACTGTCTACTAGACTGTAGCCTGTTGTTCTAGTGAGTTACTCTACCTAAAGACTGTTTGTTCACGCTGTGCCTGTTTGCAGAGTACCTGTTCGGAGCCTGCTTGTGGCTGTTCACCTTCTCTGCTACTGAGGTTTTCCCTGAACTGCTATTGGCGTCTGGGACCCTGGCCTCCGTCCTCTCTGATCCCTGAGTGATCTTTACCCAGCCGTTTGGCAGATTCGGCGCTGGCTCTGCTTGCCGCCGGACTTTTCTGTTCTGTTTATCTTCAAGGACGATTTCTGTTGTTAAATAAAGAACTGTGTATTGCACCCCTCCCTGGTCTTCCATCTTCCTTCAACTCATAACAGAATAATCCGACCAAAAGGATGGACCAGGCGGGTGGCGATCCCTTTTACAACGCCGTCAAGCTCCAGGGTGTCCTGTTGGGCAAGCATGAAGAGGATTTATCCGCCATGAGGCTTGCCGTGCACTCTTTGACCGCCCAGCTCTCAGATCTGACCCAACAGCTCCACCACTATCGCCAGGAGGCCACGAGTTCGACTGGACGGCGCGATTCACCTGAGCCGCGCATTAACAACCCACCGTGCTACTTGGGTGAGCCAAGGCAGTGTCGCTCTTTCCTCACCCAATGTGAGGTTGTGTTTTCTCTCCAGCCCTCGACTCATGCCAAGGAACGGTCTAAGGTGGCTTATGTTATCTCGCTCCTTGACAGACGGGCACGAGAGTGGGCGGCGGCTAACTGGGCAGCGGAGGCAGACTGTATCCAGAGGTTCTCTCTTTTCAAGGCGGAGATGATCCGCGTCTTTGACCGCTCTGCTCACGGAGATGAGGCGTCCCGCCTCTATCCACTCTGCGCCAGGGGAGGAGGTCAGTCACTGATTACTCAACACAGTCTCACTCCCACTCGTCACATATTGACGCTTGGTCAGGACCCCTCGTCGTCACTTTTTTACGTACAGGGTACCCCTTGTGTAGAAAAGGCTTTGAATACATAGGTAGATACATTAGTGCCCCCTGGTGGTCTTTCAGATACCTTACGTGAAATGACACACTTTCCCTTTAAGAGTTCAGTATTGACAGAACGCAGTTCGGAGAGTACGAATAGAGAATTTGCTGCCTCTGTTGTTGTTGTTTCAGAGTGCGTTCATAAACAAGTGAGTGACTTTGTTTATGTTATTCATTATCTGTAAAGAGCCATAGTTAAAATATACATTTGATTGTATTGAGGTTATTTAGTTGTATCGCGGATGTTCGCCATATCATTGTGTACCTATTGCATCATGTGCAACGCTAGTGAAAGCATACAGAGACCGTTAAATATTAATGTTTTGAGATACTTTGAGTCACGTTGAGCATGTGTACGTTATTATGTACTGTATAAGTGATCTTATGCACATTATTTACACCATAGGTGTTGATTATCCCGAGCTCACGTGGCAGACCAATGTGATGCTAATTTCACGTGTGCTAATCTAGCCTATACGATCGCTATATATGTATAACTATATACATAATGGATATTTAAGTGACAAAGTGATTTAATTCTTGTTATTATTTGCATTACTAATTGAGTATTGTTATTTCTGTTGTTTAGAACCACTCATACTACTCATAGTACAGTCCAATCTACTCTGTATCATTCTGCCATCCATCTGCTACTTGTACGACAATTCATCAAGCCAATAAAGTGTACTTCGTCTCTGACCTATCCACCAGCACCCACACTAGTCTACCCCACAAATGGTCCTTCGAGCCGGATTTGAGGAGCTGTCATAAGAATGATGGATCAGAGTCATACAGATACAAGATACACCCATCCTGAGCCCACTGTCAGACCTAGACGATCGGTGCGACTCCCTAGCTACCTTTCGGACTTCAAACTCACTGATCATCAACAGAGGTTCCAGTCAAGACAGAGAGAAGATTCTTCCTCTGAGATGAGTGATGATTCAGAACTGTTAGGAGCAGCTGCACCTAAGTTAGCCCACACCTCCATTGAGTATAGCGCAATTATGCAGTCCAAGCAGCCTCTGATAGAGTGGAGTCCCAGTAGTGAGTACGAACAACAGCGAGCACATACTTTCTCAGTCCCAGTGCTGTCGTCAGAAGTTCTAGTAGAGTTCCAGCAGTTACGTAAAGAGACTGATGAACTGCGACGTCATTCCTCTGAACAGATAAGGAAACTGGAGGAGCGGAATGCGGCCTTGGAAGTACAGTTGAGCCTACTTGCAGTGAGTGATAGATCCAGTCACCATCCACAGAGCACATCTTCCCCTGTTCCTCAACCCCGTGTCCATACTCAGCAGATCACTACAGATGCTAGGCCCATTCCTCTGCGTAGATTCAAGCTACATCAGAGAATGAGTGACAACACGGCAGAATCATCTAGACAAGATTGTCTGCATGACTTAGAAAGGAGACTTCAGCAGCTGGAGATGACATCACAGCTTACTAGCGCTCGACCCACACCACGTCAGTCTTTCCCTCAGACATATCATGACAGAGTCGAGGATAGCAGAAGTGGCTACAGCTCCAACAGATTACATATTCCTCCCAGTCAAGAGACTACCTATAGGGGACCAGCTCCCACCATCCCAAACTTTGTTAAGCCAGATCCTAGAGAGTTTTCCCGGCTGCGCATAGCCCTAGAGAACATCCTGCCAGCAGACGCTACAGAGAGATTCAAATACCAGATTCTCGTCGATCACCTGAAGTTAGAGGAAGTGTTGCTGATTGCTGACTCTTATTGCAACTCATTATTCCCCTTCTCAGAGACTATGGAGGCACTTAACCAACAGTATGGACAACCCCACCAGTTGGCCCTTCAGAGAATAGCTGAGCTTATGGATGGTCCGAATGTCAGTCATGGAGACGTGCGAGCCTTCAGGATGTTTGCGTTGAAAGTTCGCTCACTAGTGAGTATGCTTCAGCAACTGGGAAATAAAGGCTACATGGAACTTGAGTGTGGTTCCCATGTATCAAGACTGTTGTGTAAGCTTCCGCATGATCTCCAGACTAGCTTTCGACGGTCTGTCCATCCCCAACTAGTTCCCATTCCAACCTTGCTAGATCTATCAGCATGGTTAGAGTTTGAGCTGCAAGTTCAAGAAGATAGCACCAGGTTCTATCCACTAGCAAGTAAGCCTGTACCCATTCACAAGAGGGGACCTCAGAGAGACTTGAGACAGCCAGTCAAGGCCACAAGTATCTTCCTTGGAACAGAGAAAGAAAGTAGTGATCCGCCAGTTCAAGTTCCCGACCCCAAGCCCAGAGACAGGAAGGTGTTCTGCCCATATTGCGATGCTCAAGACCACTACCTGAATGGGTGTGCTAGTTTCCAGAGACTGAATAGAGATCAGAAAGTGCAGTGGATTCAATCACACAAGAGATGTTGGCGTTGTGGACGAGCCCATCAAGCCGCACAATGTAACCTCAAGACACTTTGCAAGAGTTGTAATCGCCGACACCTTAACGTCCTTCACGAGGTTAATGATAGAGGCTTTGTGAAGACCCCAGAGAAACCTACGATCGGACCTTCAGAAAGTTGTTTGGTGAACACGACCACAGAGACATTGTACCTAGATCGTCCCACTGACAGCCGGCGTGTCTTGTTGAAGATCTGTAAAGTGCTATTGAGAAATGGAAATCACTGTCTAGAGACTTACGCCCTCTTAGACGATGGTTCCGAACGTACCATCCTCCTTCATTCTGTAGCACAGCAACTCGAATTGACTGGTAAGCCAGAAAAGCTCGTATTACGCACAGTAAGACAATACCTCCACAAGCTGCGAGGTGCATCAGTGACCTTCACAGTATCGCCAGCTTCCCAACCTAAGACCTCATTCAGGATCCATCAAGCCTTTACAGCAGAGACTCTGGGATTAGCTGAGCATACGTACCCAGTAGAGGAGTTGCAACGTAACTTCCACCATCTACAAGGTCTACAGTTGCCACATGTTCAATCCGTCCAACCACTCCTCCTTATAGGATCGGATTATCCTGCTCTTATCACTCCAGTCGAGCCAGTTCGTCTAGGCCCGCCAAATGGTCCTGCTGCCATCAAGACCCGACTAGGTTGGACACTTCAAGGTCCAACTCAAGAGATCAAACATCGCCTTCCTAGCCAACAGTGCCTCTTCACAGCTACTTCAGGCTCATATACTGACCTGTACAGACAAGTTGAGAGATTGTGGCAATTAGACGTGCTCCCTTACCGCAGTGAGAAACTCATTACCCTCTCAAAGCAAGATCAAGAAGCAATTTCACTGCTCGAGTCCAAGACTATCAGAGTTCCAGTAGATGGAGTCCAGTAGATGTGGCCAGGTATGCCACACCCTAATTAAGAGTGAAAGATATGCCTCTTCTGCAAGCCTCAGCAGATACCACTCTGCCTTGTCTCCGAGGAATAGAGCGGCGATTAGCCAGGGATCCAGCACAAGCAGACGCTTATCAAGTGGAGATGAACAAGTTGAAGGAGGCAGGATATGCAAAATTGATACCTCCCGACCAAGTGGATCAAGCTGAGGAGGCGTGGTACATCCCTCACCACATGACACAACATAATGGCAAGAAAAGGGTTGTATTCAATTGTTCGTTCCAACATGGAGGGAAGAATCTCAACCAATTGCTTCTCCCTGGTCCCACACTGGGCCCTTCCCTGTTGTCTGTACTCCTGAGGTTCCGTGAACATGCTGTCGCAGTGAGTAGTGATATTAGAGGCATGTTTCATCAGGTGCGCTTGCTACCTGAAGACCGACCACTGTTACGATTCCTCTGGAGGGACCTAAACAGAGAGAAGTCCCCGCAAGTATATGAGTGGCAAGTTCTCCCCTTTGGGACGACGTGCAGCCCATGCTGTGCGACCTTCGCGCTCCAGAAGCATGTCATCAACCATAGTCACCCAAGCGAAGATGTCAGATACAGTATAGAGAAGTCATTCTATGTAGATAACTTCCTTCAGAGTTTCAGCTCCCAAGAAGAGGCCAGTGCACTGGCATCCAAGTTACAAGATCTCCTCGCCAAAGGAGGATTTGATCTGAGACAATGGGCCAGTAACATCCCACAAGTACTCAACCATATCCCAGCAGAAGCCAAATCAAGTAGCTTGATGTTGTTGCTGACACAGGTAAAACCAGACGCTCAGGAGTCCGCTCTCGGCCTACAATGGCAATGTAACTCAGATACCCTGGCCTACAAATATCGGCCCATTGCAAGCTCTGCCCCTACTATGCGCCATATATACAAGGCTCTAACCAGTCAGTATGACCCCTTGGGGTACATCATTCCGTATACCACGAGAGCAAAAGTCCTGGTCCAACGTCTTTGGGACAAGAAAAGGGATTGGGATGACCCTCACCTTCCAGAAGAGTTGCTCCAAGCTTGGCTAACATGGGAGCAAGAGTTACCAAACCTTCAGCACATCTCCCTTCCCAGATGTTACGTCACGTCAGAGTTGGATAACCCACAGAGTATCAGAGACATACACTATTCTGTGATGCTTCTGAGCGAGCCTACGGCTCAGTAGTCTACCTCCGCACCCTCAGCCCTCAAGGTGATGTAGAGATAGCTTTCTTGACTGCCCGTTCCAGAGTTTCCCCTTAGAAACAACAGTCTATCCCTCGCCTTGAGTTGTGTGCCGCTCTGACTGGAGCCCAACTCGCCAAGTTGGCGTTACGTTGATTCCAAGTCTAATTCAGCCGACGACATCATGAGGGGTAAGACGTTAGCCGAGTTAGCAAAGCAGAGTCGATGGAGTCAGGGACCATCTTTCCTCCTCCTACCCCCAGATCAGTGGCCACAGAGTCCCCCCATACAGCTCCCTACCGAAGATGCAGAGCTGAAACAAGGCATATTTTGTGGACTCACCGTTCCTATCACCAACCCGGCCTTGCCTGATTGCAGCCAGTTTGAGTCCTATAAACAACTACTCGCATCAACAGCCAGAGTCTTACACGGGGCGGCTAATCGTACTGACATTCTAACAGCTGAGGATTATAGAAAAGCAGAACTTGCCCTCCTTCATCAAGCACAGAGCCAAAGTTTTCCAGTAGAGATTAATCATCTGAAGTCTGGTAAACCTCTACCTCTGAGCAGTCGTCTCTTGTGCCTTGCTCCAGAGTATGATAGCAATACACACCTCATCAGAGTTGGTGGCCGTCTCCGACGTACAGATCAACTAGACGAATTCACTATTCACCCCATAGTTTTGGAGCCTAAGCATCCCCTGAGCAGACTGATCATCCAGGACTTTGATGAAACTTTACACCATCCAGGCGTGGAAAGGGTGTTCGCAGAAATGCGTCGTAAGTACTGGGTATTGAAAGGTCAAGAAGCGATTCGTCAACACCAGAGGAAGTGCTTGGGGTGTAGACAGTGGAGAGGTCAGCCCAGCATTCCCAGGATGGCCGATCTACCTTCTTCGAGACTGCGCTTGCTCCAACCAGCTTTCTACTCCACTGGAGTTGATTGTTTTGGCCCTTACCTCATCAAGATAGGGCGCAGACAAGAGAAACGATGGGAGATCATATTTAAGTGCCTGACAATGAGATCTGTATACCTTGACCTGCTCTACCAGATGGACACAGATTCATTCTTAATGGCTCTTCGAAGATTCATCTCCCGCAGAGGCAAGCCATTCGAGATCATATCAGACCAAGGTACAAACTTCTGCAGTGGTGTGAGAGCATTACAAGATGATTTCGCTGAGCTCCATCCGTCCCTCCAGGAGCAATTAGCAAGCAACCAGATCACTTTCAAGTTCAACCCCCCAGGCGCTGCACACTTCGGAGGCTGTTGGGAAAGAGAGATAAGATCCCTGAAGTCAGCCCTCTGTTCTACTATAGGGGATCAGATTGTCACGGAAGAAGTCCTACGTACTGTGCTCGTGGAAATCGAAGGAATTCTCAATGCAAAGCCACTAGGATATACATCCTCAGACGTAGCAGACCCTGACCCCGTTACTCCCAACATGTTGCTCATGGGGCGGCCTGACTCATCCTTGCCTCAAGTAGTATACCCCGAGTCAGAGTTGCTGAGCAAACGTAGGTGGAGACATAGCCAGCTTTTAGCAGACCACTTCTGGAGACGCTTTCTCCGTAACTACCTCCCAGAACTACAAGTCCGCCAGAAGTGGCACAGAGAGACTGAGAACTTACAGCCTGGTACAGTTGTCATGATTGTTGATCATCAGTTACCCAGAGCTCTATGGCCAGTTGGACATGTAACTAAAGTCTTTCCTGGAGAAGATGGGAGAGCAAGAACTGCAGAGGTGGAAGTCAAGAAGAAAACTTATCTTCGTCCCATCACCCGTCTCAGCTTCCCAGCCCTACCAGACTGAGTATCCCTTCGTACTATCCCTTCTGTGATAGTGCCTTTTCTGAATTCACATTTACACAGAAATGTGGGGGTGGCTGTAGCCTGGTTTTACCAGACTCTTGTACATTTCATTTGTACATAGAGTCTGGCCACTCTCCATTGACAAGCGTTTACTTCCTTGAAGGCGGGTTCTCTGTTGAAGTTTAAAACTATTGGATCTGCCAAGAGTCACTCTGGATCTGCCTAACCAATCACTAACGTTTGGTCGTGACGTATGTCACGCGCCGTTCGCCTTTGATTCTCACATTAACTGAGCACACCACCTCAGTATCAGTGATAAAACCTCGTGCATTAGTACATTCGGATTGTTATTTATTCACGGTGGAGGAGAGTTTTGTGATCTGAACGCGCTGCTCTCGTGGTGCATATCTCGTGCAATCATAACATGATTGTATGCTGTCAATAAAATGTCATATGCTTAGTATGATAAGAATAAATGCTGCCTTGAATAACAGCCCAATTCAAATGTTTACGTGCTTTTCTTCTTTTATTTTTTGAGCGGTGGTGAAATATTTTGCTCTTGTAAACACTTGCCAGTATTTAAAGAAATACAAGTCTAGAAATGCAAATTACAGCTCACGCAACCGCACAGTGCTCTGAAAGGGTCTATAAAGGATATAAACAGTGAGTTTTGAAGTGATATATTCTTGAAAACTCAGAGATGTGGATTCGGACAGCAATTACATTACCACACGACCTTGGTGTTTGTCAAAAGTCGATAATTCAGCCTGGGTTTTTCTCGCGGGTGGTGGGAGACGGACGGCTTCAGCAACTCCTTCACCACTAACGGAGCGAGCTGGAAAAGACTTTTCCCGGACCACAACATCAGCAGTACAGCAGTGATTGTTCTTGCTCCGTGTAACGGGAGTTCGTTTGTTCAGGGAAGAAGGAGGCGGGAATCGGTGAACGTTTAACAACTTTTAATCAAATAATTAACACAAAATGAAAGTAAAACCGGCAGCCCCTCACGGACGACTGCCGCGCACAAACATAACAAAACCCAACTTAAAATCCAGGCCTGGTCCTCTCTCACCGGTGTCGCTCGTCCTTATATGCCTCCGTGCTCCCTCATGAGAGGACTCGAGATCGGTGTGTCTCAATACGCACACCGGTGTCGCTCACTCGTCCACCTCGCCACACTTTTAACTTCTGGACATTCGTCAGCGCTGCCACACACTCGCATCTTTCACCGCCGCCATTACTGAACTACAACTCAAACTAGCGCACAACATCAACGTCATCGCTCTCAGCCACTCCCTCTGTTCGCTGATTGGACCGGTAAAAAATTGTTCGGGGGAAAACCTAAGGATACACCGCAGTCCCAGACGTAGTACTGAAGGAAAATGAAAATTGAGCGGAAGTACGTAGGAGGGCGGAGCCAGGCTAGGGGTGGCTGTAGAAAAGGCTTTGAATACATAGGTAGATACATTAGTGCCCCCTGGTGGACTTTCAGATACCTTACGTGAAATGACGCACTTTCCCTTTAAGAGTTCAGAACGCAGTTCGGAGAGTACGAATAGAGAATTCGCTGCCTCTGTTGTTGTTGTTTCAGAGTGCGTTCATATACAAGTGAGTGACTTTGTTTATGTTATTCATTATCTGTAAAGAGCCATAGTTAAAATATACATTTGATTGTATTGAGGTTATTTAGTTGTAATCGCGGTTGTTCGCCATATCATTGTGTACCTATTGCATCATGTGCAATGCTAGTGAAAGCATACAGAGACCGTTAAATATTAATGTTTTGAGATACTTTGAGTCACGTTGAGCATGTGTACGTTATTATGTACTGTATAAGTGATCTTATGCACATTATTTACACCATAGGTGTTGATTATCCCGAGCTCACGTGGCAGACCAATGTGATGCTAATTTCACGTGTGCTAATCTAGCCTATACGATCGCTATATATGTATAATAACTATATAAGTTACATAATGGATATTTAAGTGACAAAGTGATTTAATTCTTGTTATTATTTGCATTACTAATTGAGTATTGTTATTTCTGTTGTTTAGAACCACTCATACTACTCATAATACAGTCCAATCTACTCTGTATCATTCTGCCATCCATCTGCTACTTGTACGACAATTCATCAAGCCAATAAAGTGTACTTCGTCTCTGACCGGACGACTTATGTCTGCTCAATATCCACCAGCACCCACACTAGTCTACCCCACACCTTGAAAGTAATTTTTCGACGTGCAGGGTACTGCAGTGATTCCAATGAGACACCTTTGGCGTCATCATTAGACGTGTTGGGCATGTGAATGTTATCATGATGTAACTATTTATTGGGTTATAATTTTTCCATTATGACCTGTTGGAGTATGATTCTCAATTTAATTAGCCAGCATTATTTTATTTACATTTATTGATTTGTATTTACGCTATTCAGACACGTTTGAAAGTAGCCCAACCCCGCCCCTTAACCTACCCATTTGCGTTATATGATATAAAACACAGAATATAACAGACAGCATGCACACTTTATTGAAAAATGTCAAGTATTCCAACTGTTCCGAGG
Source organism: Gobio occitaniae (assembly GCA_033150135.1). NCBI lineage: Eukaryota > Metazoa > Chordata > Actinopteri > Cypriniformes > Gobionidae > Gobio > Gobio occitaniae. Next base: position 157,909 of record JARQWZ010003289.1, on the reverse strand, counting down.
CCAAACGATTGATTTGTGTGAAGAAAAGACCCAAAAGCGATCTGTGTTTCCATCCGCACCGCGGCGTCGACGGTGGTGAGTAGCCATGAATGTTTGAAATAAAGTATTTTCTGTCGTTATTGATCAGATTATGTACAGTCACTGCATTATATCTTTCATTTCCACTCAGGCTTCGCATTTCTTTGCTTTCTAAATCAACACACCTTGCTAATAGGGCGATTAAACACTGTCACGTGACGTGCTATAGACCTTTTAAACAGTTATTCATATTTAATAATAACAACTAGTGTAGTTCCAACGTGGTATTTGTAGTAGAAGCACAATAAAAACAACACTTGCCATGCTTTTAGCTGTAACCTTAGTTGTAATGTGATGTTTGTTGTAAATAGACAGTAACCACAACACTTACCATGCTTTTACCACAGTATTGGTAGTTTTAATGTGATGTTTCTTGTAAATAGACAGTAACCACAACACTTACCATGCTTTTACCACAATATCGGTAGTTTTAATGTGATGTTTGTTGTAAATAGACAGTAACCACAACACTTACCATGCTTTTAATGCCTTTTAATGTAAAATCCAAATATTGTAATGTAAATAGTACTTTGTCCTGTATATAATGTATGTGTTATATATTATGACTTTTTCTCTTTCTTTTTTTTTTACCTGAAAAGACCAAAAGGGCCTTTCGGACTCAGTCAGCCCATTCTTTTTCATGGAAAAGTAATGGAGAAGACCGAAAGCAGCAACAGCAAATATTTGCAATGGTAAGTATGTGTTGGTTTGAACTCTTTATCAAGCATTTGTTGTTTCTTAAACATATTCTTACAAACCCCATGGCTCAATCAGTAAGAACATACTCTCCAAGTCTTAATAATTCACAAGATTTAACATGCTGTCAAATTCCTATGATACTCGTACATATTTGTACAAATACTCGTACATAATATTGCAGCTTTTACTCCGACTCCTGCCATTGGCTACAGCCTCAATTCCTGTACATATATATCATGATTTTTGTAAATCATTTGTGCCCTTTCTTGGAAAGGAGTCCCAGAAAGAAAAGTTTATATTAGGTCCAATGTATTCTTTAAAATGATTACAAATTGGGCCATTGGGGAGGTCTCTTCACACCTCATGACCTACCTCTGTTTGCAAGAGAGGAAATGCTTACATAACATCAGATATTCAATTATTTTGTCATCAGTTGCACTGCTGATAACGTCCCGTTTGCATGTAAATAATTTACGTGATCAAAAGATCAAGTAAATAATCAACATTTTTACACAAATTCATGTGCTATTAAAAATACTTTAAATAATGGAAATGCACACCTATCAGTGAACTTGTTTCATAAATGTATTTAAAATTGAATTATGCAACACTTTTTAAAGAAAGAAACAGTTATGAATGAAATCACAACTTGCATGCAATGTAATGAAATTTCCTTTCTTTCTGTTTTGCAGGATTACTTGCAGATTACTTTTATGAGCCAACCCTCACAAGAGCTACTAGTTAGTCGTAGCGAATCTTGCCGTAATCAGGTAAATAATATTTTTAGTATATCAGTATTTACTCATGAAATGCTTCCCTGAATCGTATGTAAATTCATTTTATTGTAACTGTCTTAATTTATGTTTCAAAAACAATAGTAATTGCACATAGCGTAAGTGAGACTTTCTTGTTTTACAGCAGAGAAGAAAGACCAGACCCTTATATCGAAGCAAGCTAATCGAATAAGTCCTTTGTTTAGGGTGAGGAAGGAACATGGCCATCTTGTGCCCAAAGACGACAGAAAAGTGCACAAGTCCATTGGTATGTCTTGTATTGATGTATTGTCTTGCTGTAATATGTTGTACAGAATTTGATGTTGATCTCTCAAAGAACAGCTGTGATCATTCTTTCTATACTCTGATAAAATACACACCATTATTCATGTCTAAATCTTTTTATAACTCCTAAAATGAGCAAATTAGGTTCTGTATCTTGGATTTATCTAAAATGGTAAATATTTGTTTCTCTTTTTGATACAATTATTATTAAAATGATTGCCTTTTAGCATAAAGGCTGGAACACTTTTGGCCTTCAATTCTTAAAAATGGCACCGTCTGTTTGTCTTAGATAAAAGCAGACATGTATTGAAGGGTTAAAAAAAGCATTTAGTTGGTATAAACTCCAGGTATTTCTCTATTGTTTTGTAGACCATGGGTGGTTCTGTGTAGCTTTGGAAGATAATGAGTTGTGGCATATATTAGGAATCAAATAGTAAATGTTCTTTGAATTATGTGAAATATCTGGTTAGTTTTTTGGCTTGAAATAAGGCTTTATACTCCACAGACTAAAACACATTGCATTTGTGTTTTCAGATGGATAGCAAGAGATGGCACACACTTCAGAAGATTCTACAGGAAAAGACTAATGTGCAGCCAAGGAGGAATACAAGAGGCAAAAACTCCAGTCTCTGAGAACTATGCATGGCCATGGGTGCTTCATAAGCATGGTAAGTCTTGTGCCTCTGTACCTATTGTATTGCCGTATTTTAACAATTTTACATTGTGCAGGCTATTACAAGTGATGCTCTTGAAACAAGTGACAGAAGAGTATGTTGTCTTAAAAGAAATCTAGCATCGCTGGCAAAGGCTAAGAAGAGACCATGCCTTTCTAAAATATATTTTTAAAGATCTGCTGTTTAAAAGGTTGCTGTTGATATGGGTAAAATATTTTTTTGTCAGTACTTGGCTAATATTATGTCCTGCAATATTATATACATAATGCTTCAATGTGTATTATATAATGTACTGACTGCGGCTTTGTAAATTTAAATTAGGAATGGGCTTCTCTGGGCCTTTTGAAATGGAGAGTTTACCTCCAAGACTAATTGAGCATGCCTGGAATTTGTAACTAAAGTCTTCAGGTTTACTTATAGATAATTATAGGCTGGTGGGGTTGAGGTTGGAGCTAAATCTGCAGGACAATGGATGCTGAGTCCCAGAGTAGCCAACCACTGCTTAAATCATGCAGAACATATGCTAACCTGACTACATTAAACTTAATTTGAATTGTGTTTTTTCTTTTACTTTTAGACCAGGACTGGAGAATGCCTGACAATGCGATGTTACAACTTCTTCCTCTGGTTGAGAAAAGGGTACACCACATCAGTGACCACATCATCTGTTTATCAGTTATACACTGTAGGGTACAAGTGGGCAAACTGTTTTGAAGAAGAAGAACAGGATAGAACATGAACATGATAGAGGGAAGAGCAAGAAACCAGTCTAGCTGTGATAATGAATCATTATTTTTCAACACAATATCAAATCTGTTTTCTGTATCATAGTTGACTGGATGGGATTCTGTGGCACTCATTTGTGTGGCTTCAGCAGCTGTGAATGGATTAATATGATAATGTATTTTTGAAGACCCATTTTTATTTATCTTGAATCTAATTTTTCTTCATGCTACTTTATCAACTGTATACTGTATCCTCCAATAAAGAGTTGAGTGATAAAGTATGGTGAATATTGTGTATGGTGTTTTTAAAGTAAATACACATTTTCTGAGTTGATTTAGGTTATCTAAGTAATTAACAATATTATTTTACTTGAAACATAAAAATTTTTCATCTGGTTATATTATATTTGGTACAACAATGCACCAAAAAGTTGCATATATTTGCATGCTGTGACAATATGCCAGTTTTCAGTGACATAAAGGGAAGGATTTCAAACACTTCAAGCTTAACTGACGATGATCCATGTTGATAAATCTGGTACATCTACTACTGCAATAAAAATTAAAGCATGCACATTACCGATGTCAGGTACGTGAAAATACATGAAATTTTGTCAATGTCTCTTGTTATTTTACTTAATGGTGCATTGTCCTATATTTAATAATAATAGTGAAGTGTAAATCTAAAGAGTTTTTGTTTACACTGGAAACTGGATAATGGCAAGTTGTTGTGGGTTAATCCATTATATTTATGAGTGTTTATCCATAAAAGAAAATAAATATTAATAATTATATTACATTTCTTACAAATATTTCTGTATTTCATCAGATGGTCTCACAATACCCATCAAAACCTAATACAAGCATGATGTTAGAATAGAAAAGAGAAAATACTCTATTTAAATGTGACTCAAAGTTTGTTGTCCATGATGAGGAGAATAGATCTGTGTATGTTGTACTGCCCTTCCGCCCTCAGGGACCCAGTAGAGGCCCCTGGAAGAGCAAAAAAAAAGCACATTTCAAATGGCTGTTACTCAAAGTCTGGTTAGCGTATCACAGAGAAAATCAGCGGGACAACTGCTTATGCTAAATAATGTTTACTAAATAATGTTGGGCACAGTTTTCAGACAGATATGGAAAGCTGGCATAAAGGTTTTCTAAAAGTGCTCACAGTAAAATATCACATTTCAGCCTGCCCCTCATACATGTCATAAAGGTTTACACAATGAACATTATTTAGATATCCAGTTGTCCATCAAAGATGTAATTTACTTAACATTTATTGTCTCATTATTAAACGTTTTAAACTACATTACCCATATACCTTTGTCAGTGTATCAATGCAATGGGAAACATGGCGCTGTAGTTCATTGAAGTGTGCAGAAATGCTTATTACTGTGCGTTCACACCGCCGCCGGCGAGAGCGTCAAAGTGGCCGGAAGTCATTCATTCTCAATGGGAGCCCGGCGGCGAGCTCCGGCGAGAGCGGCGCGGCGCGTCTTGGACGATTTGGGCGTCAAGGAGAGTTGAAGTCAGGTCAACTTTATGGTAATGAGCTATGACGCGGTTCGGCGGCAGCCGGCGGCAACCAATGGGAATGTAGTAGTGCTCCGCTTGAGATGATTCTAGAGAACGCAGCGCTGTAAACTTCGGTTCCTACCACATTAGTTCCCAAGCAAAATAGAGGAGGTTGATCACTGCTGGTGCGGCGGGTTTGATAAGAAGTCGTGCAACATTATTTATCCACCACACAAATGGCTTTTAATTGGTTTATTTCGTTAGCAAACATGTAACTATAATTGTTAAGTTCTTTCCATCGATCTGCTTTTTTTAAACTTTCACATTTAAATGATTTCATGAGGTTATATTATACGGTTATACCCTACTTGTGGTCAGTCAGCACAAATGCCGGTCAACATGAATGTTTGCTTTGCAGCCCCTTTAAATGCCGTTTCAAAAAAGACCAAGCATTCGATCTACGTCAGAGCGGCAGCGCGTCCACGAATCATTCTACAGCGTCGATGGCAGGGCGGCCAGAGCGAAGTTTGACGCTCTCGCCGGCGGCGGTGTGAACGCACAGTAGAGGTAGGATCTCGGTAAAGGAGTAATTTCTCACAACATAGCGACACTTTATAGTTAACTTAACGTATTACCAATCACAGCGAGTTCTGCGATAAAGTCCCAGCCAATGACAACGCAGCAGAACAGAGGCGTCACACTTACTTGTCCATTTATGGAAAATGATGACAGATCTCATCCGGTTCCAACTGAAGGGATATCCTTAAATATTTAATATTTAGGCTGCTAAATATTTATTTCTTCTAAGTAATTAATACAACTCACATTTTAAAACAAAAATCTCCTGGTTAACCTGATGCATAGATATATATGGAAGAGAAACCTTTTTTTCTCTCTCTCTCTCTCTCTCTCTCTCTCTCTCTCTCTCTCTCTCTCTCTCTCTCTCTCTCTCTATATATATATATATATATATATAATTGAATCACTTCTTTATGCCATCGTTCACCATCTGAACTCTTGGAATTAAAATAAATGTAACAAAAGCATAATGAATGCACAATTTTGTAACCATATTCCAATATTTAATGTCAAACAGTTTAAATACAAATGTAGCGGCCAAACTACTGCACAACAGTATAAAATAACCATGCTGCGGTACAAATAAAAGAAATGAGGTTCAACTTTATCTGAAAATATATTGGTTTCTTGCCTTTAAGAAATAAATAGGCAAAAACATTAAGAACATTTTACATTCTCAACTTTAAAACTATATCCTTGTGATTATTGTTCACTTCTATTGTAACTAAATGAAAGGCCAATTCAAATAGTTAATGATTATTATAAATGTTAACCATTTTCAGTAAGAAAATGCTTTTATAAAATACATTCATGTTACATTTACATTAGCAAGGTAGTGATATAATGATACCATATATTTAGTTATGGTGGACATTTACTATAGTGAATACTATACCACTGTAATAAAAAGTTTAATGAATACATATTGATTTCAAAAGGTGTTCACTCTCACTATCTTCATTTGTTCAAACAAACACTGTTATACAAATGCATATATATGCAAATATACAAATGCAGATATATACATTGGACTATAGCATCATGAAGTCGATGGCGATAAATATGCCCTTTACTAAAACTCCTGATGAGCACTGATGCTTTTTTGATAAAGGCATAAGCAGACATCAAGTACAGTTTATGAATATTGGTTCTGCATATATCGAAGAGATCATGAGGAGGAGTGGTACTCCACGTGAAGACTTTGAGAAAACTGTGACATTGCAAAGGGTACACCTCACTGGACATATCCTACGCATGCCCAAACAACAACACCCCAAAACAGTTATGAAGTGGACACCACCAGGAAGACGCAGGAGAAAGGGAAGACCAAGGAAGACATGAGACAGATGTTTCGTGAAGACCTGAAGAATGCAGGTGTTCCATGAGAAGATGTGAAGAACGTGGCCACAGATCGAATATGTTGGAGGACACATGTTGCCCAGTGTGCCCAGGACAGGACATGATGATGATGTTGTCCCTTTACATAACTGTAGGATTTCCTTCTGTAAAAAGTGTTGCATAATTAAATGTTAAATACATTTATGTAACAAGTTCACTGATAGGTGTGCATTTCCATTATTAAAAGTATATTTTTAATAGCACATATGAATTTGTTTAAAAATGTTGATTATTCACTTGATCTTTTGATCACGTAAATTATTTACATGCAAACGGGACGTTATCAGCAGTGCAACTGATGACAAAATAATTGAATATCTGATGTTATGTAAGCATTTCCACTCTTGCAAACAGAGGTAGGTCATGAGGTGTGAAGAGACCTCCCCAATGGCCCAATTTGTAATCATTTTAAAGAATACATTGGACCTAATATAAACTTTTCTTTCTGGGACTGCTTTCCAAGAAGGGGCGCAACTGATTTACAAAAATCATGATAAATATGTACAGGAATTGAGGCTGTAGCCAATGGCAGGAGTCGGAGTAAAAGCTGCAGGATTATGTACGAGTATTTGTACAAATATGTACGAGTTTCATATGAATTTGACAGCTTGTTAAATCTTGTGAATTATTAAGACTTTGAGAGTATGTTCTTACTGATTGAGCCATGGGGTTTGTAAGAATATAAGAAACAACAAATGCTCGATAAAGAGTTCAAACCAACACACATACTTACCATTGCAAATATTTGCTGTTGCTGCTTTCGGTCTTCTCCATTACTTTTCCATGAACAAGAATGGGCCGACTGAGTCCGAAAGGCCCTTTTGCTCTTTTCAGGTAAAAAAAAAAAGAAAGAGAAAAAGTCATAATATATAACACATACATTATATACAGGACAAAGTACTATTTACATCACAATATTTGGATTTTACATTAAAAGGCATTAAAAGCATGGTAAGTGTTGTGGTTACTGTCTATTTACAACAAACATCACATTAAAACTACCAATACTGTGGTAAAAGCATGGTAAGTGTGGTTACTGTCTATTTACAACAAACATCACATTACAACTAAGGTTACAGCTAAAAGCATGGCAAGTGTTGTTTTTATTGTGCTTCTACTACAAATGCCACGTTGGAACTACACTAGTTGTTATTATTAAATATGAATAACTGTTTAAAAGGGCTATAGCACGTCACGTGACAGTGTTTAATCGCCATATCAGCAAGGTGTGTTGATTTAGAAAATTTGATATGTAAACACCTGTCCAGTATTTCGCTTGACCACCACCAATTTGCTTATAGAGCAAATAGGAGTGTTGATGATGCAGTTTCACTCTGTTTGCATTCTATTCTTCAACATCTGGAGTTAAAGTCTACATATGTTCGGGTCCTCTTTGTGGATTTTAGCTCTGCGTTCAACACCATCGTTCCTGTGAAACTGATTAACACTCTACAGGAGCTAGGTGTTAGTACATCACTCTGCAAATGGATTTTCAACTTTCTATGCGATAGGAAGCAGGTGGTTAAAATGGGTGATTACGTCTCACAGTCAAAGTTTTTGAACACTGGCGCCCCTCAGGGCTGCGTCCTTTCCCCACTTCTGTACTCTTTATACACACAATTCTGTCAATCACACACCAGTTCAGTTTTGTTGTTTAAGTTTGCTGACGATACTTCTGTAGTTGGTCTTATTACTAATGGAGATGAGTCTGACTACCGCAGAGAAGTGCAGGGGCTGGTGAAATGGTGCGAAAGCTTTGACTTGATACTTAACATCTCAAAAACCAAGGAACTGGTAGTGGATTTTAGAAGGACCCCTAGTCCCCTCCCTACGCTCTCCATTAATGGGGTGGAGGTGGAGAGGGTCACTTCCTTCCAGTTCCTTGGGACCACAATACAGGAATCCCTATCATGGGAGCTCAACGCTAATTTTAAGATCAGTAAAGCTCACCAGCGACTCCACTTTCTGCAGCAGCTCAAAAAGTTTCGAGTCAGCCGAGTTGCCATGACCCATTTTTATAGGTCAACTATTGAAAGCGTGCTTACTTTTCCCATGCTTGTCTGGTTCGGTCACACAACCGCTCAGGACAAAACTAGGATGGAAAGAGTAGTACGCAGAGCATCAAAAATTATAGGCTGTAGTCTCCCATCACTTTCTTCACTTTTCTCCACCAGAATAATCATAAAGGCCAAAAACATCATAGCGGACCACTCTCACCCTGCTCACCACCTCTTTAATCTCCTCCCATCAGGAAGAAGATATAGGAGCATTAAGACTTCTACTTCACGTTTCAGAGACAGTACTTACCCTCTGGCTATTAGATATCTGACAGCTAGCTGCACTATCAACTGTATGCACTGTGCACTTTCTTTTTCTTGTCCAGGGGAATTGTCTTTTTTAATGTCTGCGGGGTCTTGGTCTAAAGCCCTACTGTTTTCTGGGCATTGTTGGGGAACATTGTCTGTTGTTGTACTTATGATGTCTGTCATTTATGTAATTTATGTCTGAGAGTTGTACCAAGACAAATTCCTATCAACTTGTTGACATGGCAATAAATTTATTGAATTGAATTGAATTGAATTGAATTGAAAACAAAGAAATGCGAAGCCTGAGTGGAAATGAAAGATATAATGCAGTGACTGAACATAATCTGATGAATAACGACAGAAAATACCTTATATCAAACATTCATGGCTACTCACCAACATGTGGCACACGTGCACTGATGCCAAATATCGCGATGTATTCTGAATGAGACTTCTTCAGCGAGATTTCATACCGATAGAATACCGGCAAAGGTTTCCCATTGAAAGCAATGGAGTTCCCAGTTCGTCTATAGTCTGACGCCGGGGGGTATGGCCGTACCTGTGGCGTCTTCACTATGACGCCGGGGTGCGGATGGAAACGCAGATCGCGTTTGGGTCTTTTCTTGACACAAATCAATCGTTTGGCTTCGGAACAGTTGGAATACTTGACATTTTTCAGTAAAGTGTGCATATTGTCTGTTATATTCTGTGTCTTATATCATATAACGCAAATGGGTGGGTTAAGGGGCGGGGTTGGGCTACTTTCAAACGTGTCTGAATAGCGTAAATACAAATCAATAAATGTAAATAAAATAATGCTGGCTAATTAAATTGAGAATCATACTCCAACATGTCATAATGGAAAAATTATAACCCAATAAATAGTTACATCGTGATAACATTCACATGCCCAACACGTCTGTGTATGACGCCAAAGGTGTCTCATTGGCTACGTGCACGTAACTAAGGAGTTCTACTTCCGCCGCCTTGAGTGTGCGGTCGACCATTTCCGGTTTGCGGACGGCAGGTTTTGATTGCGAACAATGGCATATTTTACCCGTTCTCTTAAAGGCCTCCCGAAAATAGACGTAAACGACGTCCACAAGATTGTCGACCAGTGTTCACCTGCACCCGGTAGCAAGCGGGAAAAGGGATTTAGATTGTACATATCAAGTTACATCCATAACTTTGAAGGTGAGTAGCGATAACGTTACCTCAGCTGTTAGCGGCTAGATCAGCTGTTAAGGTTATACATTGACTAGCAGCCAAGTATTTTAACTTACATCAAATCGTGTCAATATTACGACGTACTTTATTAGTGTTATTAAATACCTTATGTTGATATGATTATCAACTGTTGTGTGTATTTTTAATGTGAGTTTTGTATTTCCTCTCAGTGTCCAAGAAAGATCCAGTGACAGGAGTAGTGTGTGTGAAGGCGTTATGTCATCCGTCAATGGACAGATCTAAACCACCTCACAGTTTAAGTGTAGGATGAGTGTAGCGTTAAGATGGTTACCCATGTTCCAGGGTTAATCGTGTTCATTTGGTTCAATCGTGTTCTTTTGGTTCTTTGCTGTAGGTTAACCATGTTCATTTGGTTGACCATGTCCCCCATTCACGGTAAAAACGACCAGTATACGTTTAGTGCTACGTTACTACAATGTTTTCACTAACAGCAATCAGTGGTGTAGTATAGTTTGTTTTTCCAGGTATTCTGAACATCCCAGGTGAAAGGTGAAACGCATAAGATAGGTATATAAATTTATGTAAACCTGCTAAGTCTAAGTAGGTATACTGAAATCTTGGTACTTTTTTAGTGGGGATTCTGAGTGTACCTGCAAATCAAATAGACTGTTCCACTGACCACATTAAAAGAAAGAAATTACTAACAGTGCTTACAAGAAAAAAAGTTAACTTTTTTTTACTAGCTATTTTAACTAAAAGTGTACAAACATAAATAGTAGCTTACTTGAGTAGTCCATATAAATTTATTACATCAGTTATACTACTTATATATATATATATATATATATATATATATATATATATATATATATATATATATATATATATATATATATATAAATTTTTTTTTAAACATCTTGTTACAGGTGGGGCTGAAGGACTCAATCCCTGTTGAGCTGGCTCATCACAGCTGTACATGTGTAGCTGGATCAGTGCTCTGTAACCATTGTGTGGCTCTACTTTTCCAGTCTGCACATTATTCTCAGCTAGACATTCCAGTTGTTCCACCAGTGCTGAGCTGTACGGAGAGTGAACAACAGTGGCACAAGCCAAGAACCCTGGCAAGTCTTGGAATAATGTAACAACAATTTCAATACTACATCTGCACACACCCACATACACACACACACACACACACACACACACACACACACACACACACACACACACACATCACTGCTTATTGCCTATATACACAGGGTGTTAAACCAGGCCCTGTCGAGAAGATGGCTGTGATGTCTGCCAAACCAAAGCAGAGGACCATGGCTGAGGGAGTAAGGTGAGAACTTGGCTTGTAGTTAGTATCTATTATTTAACCCCTTCAGACCAGAATTATGTTTAAAGTTTCTGAAAAATATAAAAGTACATTTTCCCAGCTCATGTGGCTTCTATAAATGATAAAAATGTTTGGCTTTAATTGTAAAACATTTTTTGTCCATTTCAATGGATGTCAGGCCAAAACAGGTGTACGTCACAAAAATGTACCAACATAAAATTAAATAATAAACATACAAAATTGTTGGTATATACTTAAACTTTTCAACAGTGTACCATTTCAACTTTAATTTTGAGGTTTTTGTTTTACAGATTGCACATTGTTTGTAGCAAACTAAATAATTTAGAATCAATTAATATGGTCATGTTAGAGTCATTTTTGTGCATCTTTCTTTTTTTAGATCAAAAACTTATTGGTCACAGACCAACATTACAACATTTTAACTTTAATTGAATTATATTTTAACATATAGGCTGTAGTAGTAAAAAATACTATGGAAGTCAATGGCTAATGTTAACTGTCTAGTTACCGGCATTCTTTAAAATATCTAATATTAATTCATGTTTCTCAATTTGTTTCAAATAGGTCCACACTAGGGCTGGGCGATATGTGAATTTTTTGGGGGGGATAATCGCCTTCAAAAATATCGCGATATCTGATAATATCGTCTACTCCGCACTGACCACGCCCACGCCGGTTTCTCATGTCTGTGTCAAAATTTTCCAGGCATAAAATGGAGGACAACGGCTTAATATCCAAGAAAAGATGCACACCGGTAATTTGGCAGTATTATGGATTTAAAACCAAATGCAAATGGTGAACCAGCGGATCCAACAGAGGCTATCTGCAGGCTGTGCAAAAAAAAAAGTAAAGGTTAAAGATGCGCAGACCTCTAATCTCCGCTGCCATATCCACATACACCATCCAGGGGCGTAAATTTCATCTAACAGTTGGGGGGGACAATAAACATGAAATTTCTCAAGAGCAAATTTTGAAGGGGACACAAATAATACAGCCAAAATCGTTTCTTATAAGGATATGTGTACCACAAAAAACAAAAAACATTTCGTACTTAGGCTACGTGGCGTTTTGGTGCACTGAAAAATTATGTAATGTCCATTTTTCTTTTCTCTTTCATTTTATCTGACCAACAACACAAAGTGATAGTTGTTTAAATACGATTAAGGTTCACCACGCAGTCATATTATAAATATTAAATTATCTTGCGTCCTCCACAAAGTATTTTATACTATGATATTCAGATCTTTAGATATTCAACTGCAGCAAGCCCTCTGATCTGCCACTTCATATTGAGCAAATTAGCAAAACCTTTAGGTTTAGAATGAGCGCCAATTCGGGGGCGGGTTGCTTGTATTTTGGGTTCATTAGCCAATTATTCGTAATGAAAAACACAACTACAAAACAGTACAATGACACACTCCCTTGAATAGGCGCTTTTACATTTCGCTTTGAAACCAAATCTTCCGCGATCATCTTGTCTGTCAGCTGTTTGCCCGTTCGGCTCGTGCTGTATTGAGCAGACACGTTCAGTTTGTAATAGTTGTGTCAAATGATTTTATTACTATAAAAATTAAAACGACGGTGGCCCGGGGCAGTGCCGCAGTGGGCAAGTGATGTTAACAGTGTTTTGCCTAATCTGTATTAAAGAGAAAATAATCACTTCATCTGATGTTTAAAGTGAATAAAACAGCTTACTGGAGTTTCACAACTGCTGTCTGAAGAGCTTTGTTATCTCCCCAAACTTGTGTGGTACTTTATCTACGGTCTATGGGTAACGTTAGTTGAGGTGCGCGGTGGATCAAACCACTGTGGGGCAAGGGGGGAGGGGGGACTCAAAATGTTTCTAAACTTAAAACGCATTTTTTTTGTCCCGTTTGCGTTTGTATTGTTTTACTACTTACACATTTATTTTAAGTATATATCATTATATTATTTACAATACTCAGCATGGTTTTCAGGGGGGGACAGCCCTCAGATTGGGGGGGTCCTGTCCCCCCCGTCCCCCCCGCGATTTACGCCCCTGACACCATCCAGTGTAGCGGCCTCATTTGAGCCCCGCTCTGCTGCCGCTTCGCAAAGCAGGAAAAGTTCTAGTTTAACTCAGATTGCTTCTGCGTTCGCTTGTGGAAAGAAGTACGATAAATCCAGTTTAAAATGGAGACAGTGCACTCTAGCTGTGACCCGTTTTCTGGTTAAAGAGATGATGTCTCTTAGTCTTGTGGACCAGGCAGAATTCCGGTCCATGCTTCAAACTTTTGACCAGCAGTATGAAGTACCCAGTCGGAATTATTTCTCAAGAATAGCTATTCCAGAGCTGTATAATAGGCTACAGAGAAAACTGAGGTTATGACTAACATCAGTAGCGCGGATTACGTCGCTCTTACGACGGATATGTGGTCGAGCAGCAATACGATGCCACCTTAAATGTCAATTACTGCTCATTACATAAACAAAAACTGGGTACTACAATCAAACTGCCTCGGAACGATTTATGTGCCTGAGAGCCACACAACAGATTATTTGGCAGATAGTCTCTTGGAGAGTGTTGGGGCGTTTTCACACCTGAAAGTCCACACCAAGGTCCGAACCGAAGTTCATGTTTTGATACATTTTATACATTCGGTTAGTTTTGGTTTGGTTTCACATTGCCATCATACGAGCGCACTAAAGAACTGAACATGACACACTTGCGTCCACTCGTCTTCATCATGTGGGCGGCATCTGGACATGGATTGGTTTGTAAACGGATGCGTCTTTGACAAGAGTGAATGAACGGACGCATATCGTTGCCACTATTGAAAGGTGCGCATTGCTGGACTATTTTCTTTTCGTTACGTTTAAAAGTGGACAATTCAAGCTTTATATAGCCTACACATATTTCTCATGTTTGTGAGACAAAGTAGCTGCTGAGTTTGGGTTTATTTGAGACACGCTCAAGTTCATGCGCAAAGCATGTGATCGCTCCCGCAATTGTCTGCTATAGACTATTTGCTTCTTATTTATTAAATCCAGGCAATTATCTGATTAAACGTTGATTAAAATTAAGATACAATTTATACAAAACGAAATTCACATTAAAGAAGGGCTTTCTAAGCAAAATCATGCAAAATTTCGTGTCTAGAAACCTGCGTTAGATTGTTGCGTTAATGTTTTATAAATGCATAGGTTCAATTAAATAACGTGGTGTTTAGATTAGGCTATATTTTATTTCTGAGAACTAGCCTAATGTATTTTTAAAAAATGAAATCATATTTGTTTTAATTTTGAATTATAATTTAGATTTTTTATGATTTTAATGATTTTTTAAAAAAAATGCATGGCAACTGCTAAGACATGCATGCAAACCACAGTTAGCCTACGTTTTATAGGTTCAATTAAATAACGAGGTGTTTGGATTATATTTTATTTTTAAGGTGTCTAATTAAAAAAAATCAATTGTTTTAATTTTGAATGATGATTTAGTTTTTTTTAAGATTTTACTGATGATTTTAAAAAATGCATTTATGATTTTCATACGCAACTGTTAAGACATGCTGGGTAAACCACATTTACGGTGTTTTACAGATCACCTGCATAAAGTTATTTTAAGGTGATGTTTGTTTACCCATATTTTGATTTTTTTAAAAAAACGTTTTGAATATGTTACTGATAAAAGCAATTTGTCTAAATGATTGAATATCGTTCGCATTGTGTCCTGAATAAAAAAAAAAAAATTCAAAGGTTTCGCTCTCGTTTTATTTTTAGCGTTAGTATTTTAAATGTTTTCCAGGTTTACATGTTTGATTAATATTTGTATTATTAATAGGCTATTCTATTTATAATTTAATTGCCAATAATATTTTTAGAGCTGTTTAAAACATTTAGCCAAGCCATATGTCTAGTTAATTTGTAACGTGCTTCTCTTTGCGCACAACCACAACCAACATCTTATCCATATACTTCAATGTTTTGCTTTAACACATAATAGCTACTGTAGCTATGCATCAAAAACACTAAAAAGGTAAGTGTATGGTAACTACTAAGCTATTTTATAATGTATTTGGCAACGCAATGTCCTGTGAGTTTATCAGTCGTCATTTTTACAATACTGTCGATTATCGTCTGATAACACTGACTGTTATCGATATCGAGATATTTGCGAGACATCGTCGATATACCATAATATCGTCATATCGCCCAGCCCTAGTCCACACTGTACAAAGCCATCAGTGGAGAGTTACTGGATCTGTCTGTTCTCAGAGTGTCGGAGATCTACAAAGAGTTTACCCCTGTTTCTGCACCAACCATTTGTACAATGGGTATCACCTGTGAGGTGCCACTAGTGGACTCTGCACTCGGTTTGGTACAAGCAGGCAGCCCCCTGTCATACCAACAACCCAAGGCAAGAAGTCGCCCTGTTGCTCACCATGATGCTCCACCATGCCCAGATTTGCCATTGGCTGGCTGCAGACTGGAGACATCATGCTGTATGTTTGTTTTCACTGAGCATCAACAACTGCACTTCAAGTCACTTGAGGTTACCTGGGAGATGGCTAATAAAATAGAGGATGCAACTAAGAGTCAAAGTTCATCAGCGGACTGGCATAGGCTGAGAAAACCCAGACTCACTTCCTCACATTTTGGGGAAATATGCCATGCTAAACCATGCACCTTAGATAAGATGGCAGACCGGCTGCTCAAAGGGGTCCGTCAGACAGCAGCAATGAAAAGGGGTCTCAAAATGGAAGCTGATGCCATCGAAGAGTACTGCAAGCTCAAGAGGGTGAACTACTACCCTTGTGGCTTCATTATACACCCCGACACTCCATGGCTAGGTACGTCCCCAGATGGGGTTGTCTTTGACCCAACAGAAAGTACTGAAATCGGCCTTGTGGAAATAAAATGTCCAAATGTTAAGAGCTATGTGGATTATCCACATCTGAAAATGAAAGACGGCAGCCTGGAATTGAAGCAGGGTCATGGCTACTACTGGCAGGTGCAGGGTCAGCTGCTCCTAACAGGGATGGAGTGGTGCGATTTTGTGGTGTTTGCGGAGGAAGACACCCTGATTCAAAGAATATACCGGGACAGTAGTGTGATGCAGAAAATAAGAGAGAAAGCAGACTTCTTTTTTTTCTACACATACCTACACAAATATTTGCTGTAATAAAATGAATTATCAGTAAACAAAAACTTCTAAGAACTCTCGTGTTCTTGTTGATATTTAATTATAATGTGAAGCCTTCAAGTGGGTTATTTTAAGTTAATTTAAATTTGTCACGTTACTAATCAGAAAATGTGCTAAACAGAGTTGTAACACTTTTAGGATTGACCACTGGACTTAAAGTGTACACAGCAAAGGTGAACCCATACCAATGTATTGCTAGATGTTAAACTAATATTCAATGAGTCAGGCAGGAGGGGAAATTAAACAACAAAAAGGAGACCAAGTTAATTTCAAATAAATAATTTATTAGTTAAAAATGGCAGTAAATGTAAGCAAAAACTAAATTGTGGTGTGAATCAGTATGATGTTTGTAAAAAAAAAAAAAAAAAAAGGAAATTGAGGAAGAGGAGCAGCCAGCCATGAAGCAAACAGTCAGATTTCTACCTGGCTCTTGTGTTCTCTCCAGCCTTTGACCAGAGGTCCATTTTGGTAGTTGCACAAGATACAAGATACAGTGAAAAGTTGGCTAATGCTCCCTGAAATAGACAAAGGGATTACAGTGTCAAAAAGTTTGTTCTCCTTAACCCGCCTGATTAGCCTTTCAACATGAACTCTCAGCCGCGCAATCGACTGGGTCTCCAGGATGTCCTGTGCTGCCATTTGGTCCTTGTTGGAGCGGAAGGCAGGCCTGTGAAGTTTTCCTGGCACAAGGTTGTCCACCCTAAAGCCCTTGTCCACCATCACAGCCATGTCAGGGGACAGGAGAGGTATGATGCCAGACAATCTGAAGAGCTCACGGTCACTGATAGAGCCCCCATAGAGTGCAGAAACAAATGTCAGAGGACCATGTGGTGCCATGCCAATCATGGCCTTGAAGGTACAGTGTGATTTGTAGTGCGAGTACACCTCACTCTGTAGCACAAGTGAGGATGGAGTTTGGCACCGCAGTTCTGTGCAGTCAACAATGACCTGAGTGTCTGCATATTCCTTGAACTCAGGAGGTAGGTTGGCTGTGATTTCTTCAGGTGTCATCCAGATACACACAGCTCCCAGTACACAGTAAAGAAAGTTGGCCCAGGTTGTGATGATCCTGCTGGCTGTTGTCCGATGGATGTTAAATCGGTGGCCAAGCTCTCTCTGTGTGCATCCGGTTGATAGATAATTTAGAAAAAGAAATAACTCATCTATGGGCAGCAACTTAGTTGATCTGTTTGATGTTGTCTTCTCTGCCACAGAGGCCGATGCTTCTCTTGCCACACTTGTCACACGGATCATCCTTGATGTTGCTGGTTCGATGAGCCTCCAGAATGCCATCAGGTGGTCGTAAGAATGGAATCTTTTAAACAAAATACACAAAAATAACATGTTGTTAGAATGGTTTGGGTAAGTTACTCAAAATTATGAATTACTAGATAGTAATTACATCTTCAATAATTAGATTACTGTACAAATTACTCTCCAAAAATTATTTAATTACTTATTACTTTCTATAACCTATATCATCCTCGACTAGTTAAGCGAACCAAGAATAGACATGAAACTTAATTCAGTCAAAAAAAATCTAAAACGACATAATTTATTCTTATTGACTGACCAAAATATTACAAATGTGAGAAGGATACATAAAACATGCATTTTAAAGTTAGACTTTAAATTATGATGTTATTTCCACTATTATTATACTACATTTGTTTTACATGAAGAAAAGACAATAAAAGGTTGTGTCTACACATCTGAGTACTGTACAGTAAGTAGCACAAGTTTGGGCCTGATCATATCCTTATGTCAGTCATTACTTTTACTTTTAATATTTGATATTTGATGTACACTTGAAGGAAAATACTAATCCTCTTGTAAGGTGTACTTTTAGTGGAGCAACATTTTACATGTGTAGTAGCCCCCTTTACTTTCACTAAATTACATGATTTGCGTGAATTTTTTTTTTTGTCCATGGCTGTTAATATGGTACAAGACATCAGCTTCCTGCAATTCAAAACACCTTAATTATGACTTACCTGGTATAAAATCGGATGTCCTCGTCCGATCCTGCAAAGCGCTTCAGTCCAAAACAACTCCGTAGCTGGAGAGCCTGAATTTGTAGTTCGAGCTCCTTTACTTTCTGGCGAAGTGTATCGTTTTCCTCAGCGAGCTGATCTGCGACCATTGCTGTTGTAGGAGTAATACAATAATCGTGATCTGGTGCCAGGGTAGCCACCTCCATCTCCTCTTCTGAGTTGATTTCATGGGCAGGAGGAGGGCTATCCGCTCTGGGTCTCCGCTCCCACACGCTCGCCCTCGGCGCCGGTATTTGAAAATTATTCCAGGAAAAAAGAGCAGGAATGGCCCCTTTATTCAACCTCCTCAGTTTACCCGGGTTGTTAACAAAATCGCCCTTTTTGAAATGCCTGCTGCAAACACGACTTGTCTTGCTTGGGGTGAAGTCGTCCCGCCGCACTCTTACCACCCATTCGGCTCTCACCGACACATCCACTGGAAAGCTATGAAAGCTTATAGTACTGTTGTACCTGGACGAATTCGCACACAGGGGTACACAACAATGGAGTGCGGTCTTTTTCACGCTTTGGTACACCAACCGCCTCTCTTTTACCCGAAATCCGCTCATATTGAAACTTTTTCTACTGTACGTCTACTCAAAACTAGCGCCTCCAGAAACTAGCGACAGGAAGTAGCCGAGCGCACACTCAAAACACGGAAGTTAACCGGAAGTTCTATTGTGCACGTAGGCTATTGGAATCACTGCAGTACCCTTAACGTCGAAAAATGCCTTTCAAGGGGTACCCTGTACGTAAAAAAGTGACGACGAGGGGTCCTGACCAAGCGTCAATATGTGACGAGTGGGAATGAGACTGTGTTGCTTGGATTGAATTCGATCTAATCCTAAACGGAGAACTTCGTATATGCATTCACGTTTACTATTTCTCTCAAAAATGATGATCGTGTTGGTAAGTACTCTGTGTATCCTTAAATTCTTTTTTACAACACCGGCAAAGATCGTTTGCACTCATCTTCTTCTACTTCTTCCAGTGTGCGTGCAGATCTGTTGACATCTATGCGTTGCTCTGTTGCTCTGATTGGTTGTAGGTCTATCCAACTGAGTGCAGAGGCATTTTCTTTCCTTGTTCGGTTGAAACAGGTCTCATAATCACAGCCCAATGATAATCATATTCTGACTAGAATAGAGTATGACGACGTCAGGCTAGCAAATTTAAGCAATTTAATTAAGTAACTGGTTTGCAGACAAGCGGATTTCAGCTCCCAGCCATCAATACAATGAATGGTAAGACTGATATAGGGTTCGCAGGTTCGGCTCGTCCATAGATCGGAAGTGGTCGCAAAGTGAGTTATCTGAGAAAGCCTCTGTGACTGCTGTTCGCAAACTTTAAAATAGTTTCGGGAGCGTATCCTGGGCAAAGTATTTACGGCAAGGCAAATTGTATTGGGGGTCGATTGTCTTTAGCAGCCGTTTGAAGCCAGGTTTTTCCACGGTACTGACAGGCATCATATCTTTGTTTATGTGAAACGCGACCGCTGATGTAATTTCTTCCCACTTTTTACTATTTCTCGCATATGGCACACAGCAGGAGAATGAATTGACCAGCTTTATTTGTTTAGGGATGGCAGGCCTACCAGGCTCACAGAGTTTCATGCATTGTTCGTACTGCACAGGATGCTGCTTGAGATTAATGGTGTTGTAGCTATTAGTCTTCTTGCACATCTTGCAAATGACGGTATTTTGATTGGTATCCGTTATCTGAAAACCAAACCACCCCCATATTACAGCTTGTGCGTTCCTTTTGGAGACTATTTCATCTTCCCCTCCCGTGTTCTCTTAGCATCACCTTTATCGTCCATTCAGTGACCGTCATCCAATCAGTTTCGGCTACAGAAATAGGGGAGAGCGGGCACAACCTAACGTGGGGTTAGCTTTCCAACCATGCCAGCATAATGAAACTTAGAGTATTTACTAGTTGCCATATAAACACTATATCAATAAAAAAATTGCTCCAAAATAAAAAATCTTTGGAAGGTATCACTGAACATTTATTTAAGCATAGCAAAAGTAAATTTCTTAAGTAAAACACTATACATCATGGCATTATCCTGGGATAACTTTCGATTATGTTCGTGTTTTTGACATTATATGAACTTGCGCACCAATTGCCAACTAAACACACACATTTGATGCAGTTTCACTCACCGCCTGCAGTCTCGGCTCATGACCGGGGATAAACAAACACACTTGCAGAATTCCATTGCTGCTCCGGAAAAAAAAACTGCATCCACTGTTTCCTTAATGCTGGGTTATTTGGGAAGCTGAACAAGGTTATCTTTCCCTCACAACCAGAAACACACTTCTTTAGTGACATTGTCGATTTTGGGGTCTAAAAACAAAATGACAGCCCTGCTGATGGCTCCTGTAGCCCGAACGAAGCTTGTTGACATGTGTTTGGTCATGTTTAGCATGAGAATCCAACTCTTTAACAGTGTAAATTAGTAAAAATGCATGAAATAGAATTTAGATTTTCTGCATGTTTAATGTGGGTTGGAGCCACACTGACCAGGGCTGTGTTGCCCAAAACCTACATGAGCCTTAGTTGATCATAGAGAACATGGCCATCTACGGATCAGCTTAGCTCATGATGGTTTTTAATCAATCTATGACAAACCATAATTCATGATAGAGAAACTCAAAAATCAACCAGGTGAGTTGGAAGTTAAAACTTAAATCATGAATAGTTTTTAAATGACTATTTGAGCAAACATTTTCACCTGGATAATTGAGAGTGATTGTAAGTGTGATGATCATCTGCTAAATGAGCAACAGCGACCACAATTCACACCTTCAATCAGTGAAGCCGCTCCCACAGCCGTTGATGAGAGTTTAAACGCTGGGAATATTCCCATCTTCCCACAGGAGAAGAAGAAGAAGAAGCAAGCAGGAGGAATTACTCCAGGAGAAACTACTGATATATTGTAAAGATGGAGTTTAAGGAAGAACCCTGCAGAATAAAAGATGAAGAGACAGAGGAACAAATAGTTTGGTGTTTTCCTTCATTGTCTTTAATGACTGATGAGGAACATTAAGATGAAAACTGACATATAACGATACAGACACTAGTAGACTCCGCAGTAAACTAGATTTGTGCTAATTAAGAATGGACTTTGTTTCTCATTTGTTAATTGAATATGTTGATTTTAGACCCGATGGAAGTGAATGAAGACACACCTCATTTCACAAAGGAAGATAAAGAACTGACATATATGATGAATACAAACATCTGTTTCAAAAACCTCATCATTTCAAAAATTAAGAGTGAGATGCAGTCGTTTCAAATACTGAAGAAAATTTCACACAAAAACAAGCTGGAAAATCTGGAGTTGAAGGATCTTTCACCTGCTCTGAGTGTGGAAACAGTTTCACACAGAAATCAAACCTTAACAGACACATGAGGATTCACACTGGAAAAAAACGTTCACATGCACTCAGTGTGGGAAAAGTTTCACTCAGAAAAGCTCTCTCAAAGTTCATCTGCACCTTCACTCTGGAGTGAGATCATTCAGCTGTGATCAGTGCGATAAAACATTTGTTTTTTAAATAAACTTAATAGCACACCTTAAAGTTCACACTGGTGTGAAGCCTCACGTTTGTTCTTTTTGTGGAACGAGTTTTTCACAACTGAACTCTTTAAAAGTGCATGAGTGTATTCACACTGGTGTGAAACCTTATATGTGCTTTGACTGTGAGAAGACCTTCAGTACATCAGGCACATTACAAAAAACACCAGAGAATTCACACTGGAGAGAAACCGTACAAGTGCTCACACTGTGGAAAGAGTTTCACCCGATCATGTAATCTACAGACACATACGAAAAAGTCTTGCTCAAAGGTGTCTAAATAAACAAATGTTCATATTCAGATCCATCACACACAAATATTATACTTACAAGTTAATCATTTTGACATTCAGATTCAGCAAAAGCTGGAACTGGTTTCTATAGTGATTTAAGAGGGTCATTTTCTAGTAGTGAAGTTTGATCATAGAGGACATTTGAAGTAGAGGACATTTTGGCAGGGTCAGAAATAGTTAATCAAACTTTGTTGCTGTAAAATGTTGTGATTTATGAAGAGAATAAACAAATTAATTATTTTCATGAATTGTGCACATGAGCACAAATAGAAAGGATGCATTGAGAACATATTGAAAATACTTTCTTGCATCTTTTTTTTTTTTTTGCATTTAAAGAAATTCTCTGTACATTTTGAGACTAAGATAAATAAAAAGGATCCACATTAATTTCATGTGTGCAATCACAAAATCACATCTCAAATATGTAAAACATGGTTTTGGAGTATTTTCATGGAGTAAATGTGTGAAACCCATGTGATCGCATGTGGAAAATGTAAAATTCATGTGTTTTTCTGTAAGGGTAAACGTGCTCAACATTGACCAAGTGCTTAAGTGCAGACTCAACAAAACAATGTCATTTGTTCAGTTTTGTCTGTTTGTTCTTTGCTCACAGCATAATAATTTGTCTCTTATAATCACTGTATTAAAGGACTGTTCATCATTTGGACGTCATATTTTTAATAATACGACTGCCCAGTTTGACAGATACATTTAAGGGGTGTAAACGATATTGATTTTGAAGTCAATTGTTAACTTAGGGATGTTTTGAGTACAACAGTGGCAAAAACAACATAAAATTGGGAACATTTATTTTAAACTCAGATCCATACTTTTTATTCGTGAAATATCTAATGCATGTATGAATAAAAAAAAAGTGACCTTATTTAAAAGTATTGTTGTTATTCTAGATATCAATCCAATCAAAACTCCATTATGAAAACAGCTCATATAAAAGAAAATTATGTGAATAGGATTATAGCAAAAGAAAAACTCCACAATAGTGTTTTCACAACTTTCAAAAGGAGTAAAAAAAAAAAAAGCAGAAAAGAGATTGATAACGTCAGTCAGAAGAGATAATAAGTGTGTTCGACATCGGCTGTGGCTGGATGCAACCAATCGGCGAGAACAGCCGCGTGCAGGCGGGGAGGAGCTGCAAACGGAGACATGAAGTCGGACACTTTCTGCTTCCAGCAGTGACGCTCGTGCAGTTTTTGTATACTTTATCACAGCTGAAGTGAAATAAATGCAATGATGGATAGATGCACTTTTATGGACTTCAAAAACGAAGCAACAATCACTGCCATTATAAAGCTTGGAAGAGCCAGGACATTTTTGAATATAACTCTGATTGTGTTCGTCTGAAAGAAGAATGTCATCAAGTAAATCATGGGCTAATTTTTATTTTTAGGTGAACTAACCCTTTAAGTGATTCAGGAATTATGGGTCATAATGGTAAACATTTGGCACCCCTGTTTTTACAGGGGGTACTTTTTTTTTTTTTTTTACAGTTGTCGTGGAAATTATTTTATCTTCAAAGTAATTAGGATTCAGAGAAGTATTGAAAGGTTTAACAATTGTTTATTTCTTGCAAGAAAGGCATTCATCACTCTGAGCTGTCAGAGGGTGAAGGCGAACTTCCCTCCGTCTGAAAACTTTATATTCCCCCGACCCTCGCGCACACAGCTGTACTCAACTTCCTCTTTATTATCTGCTACAGCTTGTGCACGGAAGGTTTACAAAAGTCACATATCAAAAACACACAAACAACCTTAATATTAATACACTCTCTATCTGCCAGTTGCCGAGCAGAAGTTTCTTCTTTTATCGTTTCTCTGAACCCGACCCCTTTTCCTGTTAGCTAGTTTCGGCGAAACCAAGCGGAACTTAAAGGGATAGTTCACCCAAAAACGAAAATTTGATGTATTTCTGCTTATCCCTGAGGGTATCCAAGATGTAGGTGTCTTCGTTTCTTCAGTAGAACACAAATGAAGATTTTTAACTCCAACTGTTGCTGTGTGTCACTCAAATAATGCTTGTCAATGGGGTCGAATTCTATTAGAGTAAAACAAAACAAAAACAGATAACTTCAAATTAAACCATGCGGCTCGTGACGACACCTTGATGTCTTAAGACACGAAAACGATCAGTTTCTGAGAGAAACCGAACGGTATTTATGCAATTATATCACCTCATATCAGATGAACGCTTTAGCTCTCCAGACTGCCATCACTTCCCGTAGGTGAGGTCAAAATAGCGGCCGGGTCATAGATATATAGATACCTCATTAGTGCCTGCGTAGATCATGGCGTGGATCGCTCGAATGAGGAATCTAAGCATACATATCTATGACCCGGCTGGAATTTTGACCTCACCTACGGGCCGGCAGCCTGGAGAGCTAAAGTGTTCGTCTGATATGATATAGGTGATATATTTGCATAAATACCGTTCGGTTTCTCTCAGAAACCGATCGTTTCGTGTCTTAAGACATCAATGTGTCGTCACGAGCCGCAGGGTTTAATTTGAAGTTGTCTGTCCATGTTTTTTTTACTCTAATAGAATTAGTCTCCATTGACAAGCATTATAGGAGTGACACACAGCAACGGTTGGAGTTAAAAATCTTTATTTGTGTTCTACTGAAGAAACGAAGACACCTACACCTTAGATGCCTTAGGGGTAAGCAGAAAAACATAAAATTTTCGTTTTTGGGTGAACTATCCCTTTAATGTTCTCTGAAATGTATTTTAATAATGCATCAAACCAAGCAGAATAAAGGTCCCATGGCATGGCATTTTTCTATTATTTTATAATGTTTCCTGAGGTGTACTTATATTGTTAGTATGATTTTTACATCATAAAATGTCATAATTTAGAAATAAAAGGCATTTTTTCTATTCTGCTGTTTGCCCTGTGGCTGAATGCCCTGTTTCAAGAGGCGTGTCTGCTGTGAGACTTCAGTAAAAACGCCCACTGTTGTGATTGGCTGACATCTTTGCATTTTAAATGAGCGGAGGGGGCGTGGTTTAACGAGGTCTCCGACACGAGCTGCTGCCAGAGAGACGGATGGACCTGAGTTCACTTCACATCAGTTCTCTGCTCGTCTCAGTTCAGAGAACTGTTGTAGTTACTAGCATATACTTCAGGTTATTAGTTTATTTCTAGTCGGAGGGGCTGTCACTCATGTCAGAAAGTTAGTAACTTTAGTAAATTATGGATCAGCGCTGACTCGAGACGCGAACCGTTTAGAACGATTCAGTCCGATTTGGTGAACTGGTTCGGTTCACTAAAAAGAACCGATTCAAAAGAATGATTCGTTCGCGAACCGGACATCACGGAGACGGAGCGATTGCTTACAAAGTTATTTATAGTAACTACTTAGTTGTGGGAGCACTGTTAGCGCGAGTTTATTGTGTTTGTATCTGAGAGTTCTGAATAAACACGAGTCCCAGTCACGCCGAGTCCGTCTTCATCATTCATCTACCAACTTTGTAACACATGCAATGTACCATTACAGCGAGATGAACGAGTTAGTAAGTGTTGATTATAGCATTATTTTTAGATATGTTCCAATCATATGAAAAGTGTCAGTGACGCGCATTGAGTACACAGCGCAAACAAAGACACAACAGCAGTAATCGAATGTAATCCAGTTTATTGTGGGGATAGCTGGCTAGCCTAGCCGGATACCCTCACGCTTACCCCTCTTCTGCTTAATCTCGCGCCGCGTTTGGTGCCTCCGCTGTGGGCCAGATGCAGTACTGGGGGTCGGGGATGTTGAAGGCCGACCGGTCAGTGCAGCCCGAGCTTCGGCGTGCGTGAGGTTTATCTCTAAAGAGATGTGAGTCTGCCGATGTTGAGCAGAAACTCATGACTGTATGCACATTGTAGAACAGATAGACGCGACGAGGACGTACAAAAACACTGACTCACAAGATAGAAAACACGAAAACACCGTTCTGTCGGGAGAGAGAGAAGCCGTAGTGTGTGCACGAATAATAAATAATTAGCTACACATCAGAAATCACTGATCACAGATTTTTCAGGAACTGAAAAAAGACTTCTGTTTTCATTTGTACATCCAAACACTGAGAAACTGCCAGCATTCACTCGTTCACAAGCCATGATCTCTCGAGCGCTTGCATGGGCGTGCCAGATTCTCTGGTTGGAGGAAAGGGAGGTAACCGCTCCTGTGTGGACGTCATAACAGGAGACTTCAGGATTGGCTAGTCTGGCCTGTCATTTTATCAAAGGCAGAGAAAGACAGCCAGAACTCGGTTTTACACCGATCAACATTTCTATCCACTTGGGGACGATATTCAGGCTAGGGGAACTCATATTAATGTTGAAATACCTCATAAAATGAAAATTTCATGCCATGGGACCTTTAAAGCATGCATTAAAAATTACACAGTGTAGGTTATTTATATTATGAAATTGAATATTGCTTTAAAACAATTAATAATAAACCAAAAAAAGTCCATGAATGTTGATCTTTTATCATTTGTGTTCTGAGCTTCCTTGAGCATTTTTTCCTGTTCTTCCAACCTCAGTCTCTCATCTTCCGCTCTCTGCCTCTTCAGAGCTTCCTTGTACGCGTGTTCCTGTTCTTCCAACCTCCGGCTTTCATGTTCCTCTTTCTGCTTCTTCAGAGCTTCCTTGTACATCTCATTTGTATAATGTCCCCCTCCGTTCTCCATCACCATTTTTACTATCTTATCCAGCAGCTCATTAACCTGTGATGGATTTTTATCTTTGTTATTGAAAACATGATACCTGGATTTACACTGTCCAACAATCTCTTCAATCTGCCTGTTTTCGGTCAGAAACTCCTCTATAGGTTTATCTATCTGATCTCCTCTAGAGAACAGAATGATGGAGTAATCAGCAGCTTTTTCTCCAAAGTTCTCCTGAATCCATTTCACTGTTTTCTTCTCCTCGTCTGTGAATCTCACGTCGAGTCTGATGACCAGCAGAAACGCATGAGGACCAGGAACAGACATGTTGACACATTTCTCAAGCTCGCGCTTCAGTTGTTTTTTACTGTCTTTTGTATCAAACAGTCCTGGAGTGTCAGTCACTGAGATGCTTCCATTTTTCACCTTACGCCGATGTTTTTGGCATGTCTTAGTCACAGATTCAGAAGACATTTTTTCTTCAAACACATTTTCTCCCAGGATGGTGTTTCCTGATGCACTCTTTCCAGCTCCAGTTTTACCAACCATCATTATCCTGAGATCTGACATGACTGGAGAAGATAAAAAGACAAATGGTTCAGGAGTTAACATGTGTTTCAAATACATGTCCTGTGACTGATAGAGTTTGGATTTCTTTGAGACTCCCTGTTTCTTTCATTCAACCCCATCATGATTCAGTTTTGAAAGATATTAATACTGCAATTTTTGATATCAAAGATATCTACAATAAAATTGTCATCATATTTCTATGGATTTACATTAGAATATATTTTCTGACATCAAAAAATTATTTTGTACTGAGTATAATTCTAATTCAAGAATAAAAAAATCTAATTAACTTCTTCGTAGTGAAATCCAAAATGATTCAAGATATCTCTAAATGAATTCCCCACAAGTAAAATGTATAATTTGAGATATCACTGCTTTATAATTAGTTGTAATTCAAATTTCAGATATCTTTAATCAATCAAACGGTAATTAAACAAAATTAATTTTGATATCTGAAACTAGGATATTAGTAGTCAAATCTAGCATTGTAGATTTATTTATGACTGGTAAAAACTTAAAAATATATCTGAAATTGTTATGATTGTTAGTCAAATCATTTAGCAGTATATAAGTGAAGTAGTATTTTTTTTTCTTGTGTAGTAGTGTAGAAAGTACTTTTTTTTTTTAAAGAGAAGTAAATGCTGTTAAACTGCATATACATTTGCAGTAAACAACTGGCAGCAGTTTCGCCTGCAAATTACTGTTCCCTTTTGATATAGTTTACTCGCATTGCATTGTAAATTGAAGTGAAAAAGAGCATATTTTTGGCGGTGTTTGTTTCAAAATGCCACGCACGAGTGTGGCACATACAGGGCTTCCCTGCACCTCGGATGAGCACTGTGAACACATTGCTCGCAGACCGCTTTCTCAGGGAAAGCCTGGAGCCCGAATGGAAGAAACAATGGAGTCGTGGTGCAGAGCAGAGGGGACAAAGTGAGCTAACTTTGGCCCATATCCCACGTGCCTCACTCTCACTACAGCGAGGGGAATCCTCCTTTCCCACTGAGACTAACATGTTTGTCTGGTGTGAGCGGTTTGGTCTCCTTTAGGGATTCAGAGGAAAAATTTGTAAATGACACTCATTGGCAGCTTCTGATATGAAGGAGTGGTTGGACTCCATGGAGAACTCCGCCCCCTACTGCCTAAGGAGCCAAATCATGTTGGGCCCGTAACCTGTTCTAACCAAGGCTTTTGAAGAACTAGGCTTGGTGTGGTTGGCCCCGGAAGAGCCTGCCCACAGCCGCCTCGACAACTGGTTCCTGCAGCTAGGGCGCTACCAACAAGCCTCCCACCAAGGACCTGCCCCTTTCATTAATGATGAACTTACCACATTGTGGTGCACCCCCATTCAACCAGTGTCCCCTCTTCCGCTTCGCCCGCCCTTACCATTGTTGACGGCGCAGAGCAAAAAGAAGGCTGTTGTCACTGCCTATACCCACAGCCCTGAGATGGAAAGCTTTAATGGTCAGAGCCTACTCGTACTCTGCAGCCTGTAAAGCTTTTTCTGCTCTCCACACGATGGTGGTCCTTCAAGTGTTTCAAGCCTTGCTATGGATAAGTCCAAACCAGACCCTGCTACTTTCAAGGTGCTGCGCAGTGCAACTGAGCTCGCTCTGCACGCTACTAAAGTCTCCAATTTTATTATTTTCAATATTATTATTCTTTATTAATATTCATAATCATTTGTATTATAATTTTTAAATGGATTGTAGACATCTATTTTGAACAATGATGCACTGTTCCACTGATGCATATGTTCATGGGTATTATTAGCGGCATCAGATAGCCACATAGAGGCTAGGTAGCGGGCTCATGACTCGTTCGCACTCGGTCATCTTAACATTAAAGGAAGACGATTTAGTTTCCCTTTTGTGGTTTTATTTAAGCACATAAAAACATTAGTAGACCAGTACAGATACGGTCAACAGAAAGTTGGCCCCGCTACTCGCCCCTTCCAACCATAACAAACAATTCCAAAAAAGGAAATAATAAAAAGAAAACGGAAGTGATCACCTGTGCCCACGTGACTGTGAATAACCAATGAGAAATAACAAAGAATAAACGCACTTACAGGTATATTGTGCCACGTGCAAGCACAAGGTATATTTAAACATAAACAACCTGTTTTTCTGGTAATGTAATTCATTTCTCTGGTCAAGTAGCCTATAAAACCCAACCTTTGTTTCCAGAGGAACAGAGAAAGCTGGAATGAACCATTTCTCCAGAAAATTGTTTCTCTCTCCTATGCTGACATATAAAATAACAAATAAGAGATCTCTTGGCAGAGACCAGGCCAGACCACCCTCAAAACAACCATGTGTTTAACTCCTAACCCCGGGTTCAGTTCCACGCATTGGAGGCGCTGTGTTTGTTGCTGGTGCTGGGCCTGCCCCAAAATATTGAGGTGAAAATGGGAGAAGATGTTAATGTTAATAAACTTGCCAGTTATTAATTAAATGTCTCAGAATATGTATTTATTGTTTGCAATTTCACCTCTGTAAGTGTAACCTCTATGCTCTTCC
Organism: Gobio occitaniae; assembly: GCA_033150135.1. Lineage (NCBI taxonomy): Eukaryota > Metazoa > Chordata > Actinopteri > Cypriniformes > Gobionidae > Gobio > Gobio occitaniae. The sequence goes on along the minus strand of JARQWZ010003289.1, from coordinate 127,491 downwards.
CTGAATGTGCCGGATCTGTGAAATGCAAGTCTGAGAAGATAGAGAACGGGAGGCAAATCCATAGCCAGAGACTGTAAGTAATTTTGCAAATGACTTACAAACCACTAAATTGTTTAGCTCCCCAGTACTTGAGCGAGCTCTTAACATATTATACTCCATCACGTCTACTGTGGTTTCAAAATTCTGGCCAGTTGATAATACCTAGAATATCAAAATCAATTGCAGGCGGTAGATCCTTTTCCTATTTAGTACCTGAACTCTGGAACAGTCTTCCTAGCATTGTTCTGGAAGCAGACACCCTCTCAGTTTAAATCTAGACTAAAAACGAGTCTCTTTAACCTGGCACACGCATAAAACATTATCAATTTCTATTATTTAAATCAGTTAAATGATTGTTTAGGCTGAAGTAACTAGGTCAATACATCATAAGAAGAATGGCATCTACGCTAATATTAATCTCTCTGTTTATCTCGAGGTTTACCGTAGTCTGCCGGATCCAGGCCAAATCAGTATTCAAATCAGATTGTGGACCTGCACCTAGACACGAGCACAATGCAGCCCTGAAGTGTCAGCGGAGACAGTGTCAACTAGACTCTCCCCTGTGAAGGCCTCCTTGACTTCACTTTCCCTCTGTACAGATGAAAACGTTATCGAAATTATCAGAAATTACAAAAAAACGCTGTAATTAGCATGCCAGACAAGTAATTTTGCAGTAATTTTGTAAAGAAAAACTTGCCTGAAAAAGCCTGCACACATACATACTAATACGCGTTTGCCTATAGACTAATTTTTTTTTTGAAGTTTACACAAAGCAAGTATCTTATCAAAACTATTTCAACTAACCTGTTTAAGGGTTTGCATTCTCTAGCCACAGGTCGCTGTTGCCGTTTGGATGAACGGCCGGAAAGCATTGAGAGTTCCCTTTCAGACGGTCACGTTCGACGTACTAGGATTGACACGCAGTTGTCATTCACTTCGGAGCCGAACGGCGTTGATGAAGCAAGACTGCTTTTCTAAAAGAGAGCCTATCTACAAGAGAGATACTCCAGAGAATGAGAGGGACGCTTTGTGTTGGCGAAAAGGCACAATCAGCGCGACCGTGTGCTCACCGCTGCATCAGCATAACAAACTGCTGTTCTCACAGCAACTGTCGGTTTGGTGAGGGCATTTGTCTCAGTGAGTGCAGACACAGGACTGCACTATCTCCTGTGTGCTGCCGCGGTCTAACCCTGGGTACTTCAGCTCTGTTGAAAGAGCGTTTCCTCACAAAAGAGCAACACGGGTGTGACACTGCGTCTTTTTCAAGACGTCATTCCACCCGTGAGTTTCTGGATGCGGTTGTTTCCTATCCTGACGGCCACGATCCCTCTCGCATAAACATGTTGAGACTGCGTTCGTGGGTGATCCGTGTTCTCTCAGGGGAACGGGATCACGTCGACGCGCTGTTCGTCTCGCCTTCCGCGAGAGGGTTTGAGTGTTCAGCGCACCGCTGCCGGGTGACAGCGCGGTTTGCCACGGCAACTCAGCGCGCGTCGCTTGGCGCCGCAGATGCGTGGTCGAGACTATGAAACCTCAAACGGGGTTGAGTCCCTTCGCTTATACCCCGATCTAGTTTCTTTTCTGGTGCACCAGAAAAGGGTCTATTTTGGCTGATAAGCCTGGGTGACCTGAGGTTTACAGTGAGGCTTCCCCCGCTGAGTACATCTCCGTGGGCCCCCCACTCCTCTATCGCATCGTAAGCATGTTGAGACTGTGTTCGTGGGTGGTCTATGCTCTCTCATGAGAGCATAACCACGTCGGCGCGTTGTTCATCTTGCCTTTTTCATAAGGGCTTGAGTGTTCAGCGTCTCACGGCCATGCCCACTATCTCACATGCCTGCTGGTAGCTTACAGATGGGATTGCTGATAAAATAGAAAACCCTCGTTCCCTGAAGGAGGGAAAAGAGACGTACGTCCCGTCGCCACAGTTGCTGTACCATCACTGCATGGCCGAGTTACTAGTTCGGCTCCTCAGTGAAAAACAACTGCGTGTTGCTCTCGCTTCCTGTTTATACCCGCAGTGCGGGGTGGAGCGTGAGATGCAAATCTCGCACACCAATGGCCCATTGGCCTGTTCTCTATATCCCGAAGCTGATAGGGGCTCCCTGAAGTGATCCCAATTCGTCTGTGACGTCCGACGTACGTCTCCGTTCCCTCCTTCAGGGAACGAGGGTTTTCCTATTCGTAACCGAGACGTTTTCTATTTTGCTTAAAAATGGTGTCGTGTAAGTGGCCCTAAAGTAAATAACTAATGATTTCATACAACAGCAATGAATCAATCAAAAACTTTAGTTGGACAATAATGTTTTTTTCTAGAGCTGATGTACAGCCAAAACAATCTCTCTTACATTAATTTCCTATTATCACTGTAAAGCGGCTTTGAAACAATCTATATTGTAAAAAGCACTATATAAATGAAGGTGACTTGACTTGACACAGACCGTTTTTGAGATTCGAGTTTGAGGGTGTGGCTTACCAACGTACTGTACCTTTGACTGTCCCTAGCTCCATGCACTTTTATGAAATGTGTAGATGTGGCTCTCTACCCTCTTAGACAGATGGGAGTATGTATTCTGAACCATCTCGACAATTGGTTTAGCCCAATCGATGCAGGTGCCATGCGCACACACAGGTCCTTACTCCTCAGCCACTTGGAAAGTCTGGGGTTCAGGATCAATCCAAACAAAAGCTTTCCAGCCAACAAATCTTGTTCCTGGGGGCAGATTTCAACCCAAATGCAGGCATGGCTTTTGCCAGAGCTCTCTCTGAAAATCTAGAGACTAATGCCGTTCAACACTGCATTGGATGTCTTTCCCCTCAAAAAGTTTCAAAAACGACTGGCCTTTATGGCATCAGCCTCCTCAGTAGTTCCCTTAGGCCTGCTTCATATGCAGCCACTCCAACACTGGTTGAAGGCCTGCGCCCCACCACTAATGTGGCACAATGGCTGCCTCTATCTCAAGGTGACCCATGGCTGCATTAAAAGCCCTGGTCCCTTGGAAATTGCCCCATCATCAGTTGAGGAAAAAGTTGTGTGAAGTACTTGACAGTCCTTAATTCTTAAAGGCCTAACAGTGTCAAAGATTTATGTTATTCATCTTTGGACACACCACACACTTGAATTTAGGGCTGGTGATGTCATCAATACCATTTTGGCTGTTTTTCTCTCTGTTATCACTATACATTTGCAGCTATTTCGATTTCATGCATTTCAATTTGTCAAATGGCTTTAATGTAGATGTGCTTGTGATATTTGAGGATGGCTAATGCAGCTGCATGTATAGGGTCAGGATGAAAGAAAGTATGTGGGACTGTCACATTGAGGGAGTAAGATTTGATGATGTCAGAGTTTGCCATACTTATCCTTTTGGTAAGTTGATGACACAGGTCTTTTTCAGTTGTTAGATCAGCGAAGTTGTCCTGTAAGCTGTTGATAGTTTGAGTTAACTCTTCAACTGTGTTCTCTGAACTCTTTATCTGGTCTCTCTGTGCTGTGATGGTGATTTGCTGCAGTGTGATGGTGACCATCAGAAGAACAAAAATGAGCCCGAGACACACTGTCGTCAACACCAAACATCTACTTCCTCCTGACAAACAGGAAGAAAACACACAAATAAGCAACAAATAAGAACAATTCCATATTATAAGATACAGCACCCAAAATCAACCTTCGTAAGTAATTAATAGGGCTTTTTAAAGAGTGTTCTTTTGAATGCTCTTTTATAATGAGGAATGTATGTTAAAATATGCAAACAAAAAGATATGCTAAAAAAAGTAAAAAAAATTAAAATAAAAAAACCCAGTTAATACATTAACATTGACTCATTGTTCTTAGAGAATACTTGAAATTTGATGTTATATTTCCTCAGTATTTAATATTTCTCAAAAAATAACAATCTCTGCTTCAGAATAAACGTTCTGCTTACTGCACTTTTTCTTTAACTTGTCCTTTATCCTGTTGGCTACTCCGGGATAGAGGTCCAGTTCAGGTACCACGGGAAGTAGGGGTGCTGCAGCAAACCCTGCGGTGGAGCCCAAGAACAAATTAGGTGGGAGTGTTAAAAAATAAATAAATAAAAATCCTTTATTAATTTGTATTTCATTAAAATTAATTTGAAGCATTAATGATTTGACTGAAAAAAGCCAACATTAAGAATTAACAACCATTTCTACACTCATTGCAGAGAGAGAGAGAGAGAGAGAGAGAGAGATTTTTCCCTCAGCAGCAACTAATCTCGCATTCTAGTTATTTATTTCCATCCATCCATCCATCCATCTTCTTCCGCTTATCCGGGGCCGGGTCGCGGGGGCAGCAGTCTAAGCAGAGATGCCCAGACTTCCCTCTCCCTAGACACTTCCTCTAGCTCTTCCGGGGGGACACCGAGGCTTTCCAAGGCCAGCCGGGAGACATAGTCCCTCCAGCGTGTCCTTGGTCTTCCCCGGGGCCTCCTCCCGGTTGGACATGCCCGAAACACCTTCCCGGGAAGGCGTTCAGGAGGCATCCGGAACAGATGCCCGAGCCACCTCAGCTGTCCCCTCTCGATGTGGAGGAGCAGCGGCTCTACTCCGAGTTCCTCCCGAGTGACTGAGCTTCTCACCCTATCTCTAAGGGAGCGCCCAGCCACCCTGTGGAGAAAGCTCATTTCGGCCGCCTGTATCCGGGATCTTGTCCTTTCGGTCATGACCCAAAGCTCATGACCATAGGTGAGAGTAGGAACGTAGATTGACCGGTAAATCGAGAGCTTCGCCTTACGGCTTAGCTCTTTCTTCACCACGACAGACCGGTACATCGACCGCATTACTGCAGAAGCTGCACCGATCCGTCTGTCAATCTCCCGTTCCATCCTCCCCTCACTCGTGAGCAAGACCCCTAGATACTTGAACTCCTCCACTTGGGGCAGGAACTCTCCACCAACCTGAAGTGGGCAAGCCACCCTTTTCCGACTGAGGACCATGGCCTCGGATTTGGAGGTGCTGATCCCCATCCCAGCCGCTTCACACTCGGCTGCAAACCGTCCCAGTGCATGCTGAAGGTCCTGGTTAGAAGGGGCCAACACGACAACGTCATCCGCAAAGAGCAGAGACGAAACCGTGTGGTCCCCAAACCTGACACCCTCCGGCCCTTGGCTGCGCCTAGAAATTCTGTCCATAAAAATTATGAACAGAACCGGCGACAAAGGGCAGCCCTGCCGGAGTCCAACATGCACCGGGAACAAGTCTGACTTACTGCCGGCAATGCGGACCAAACTCCTGCTTCGGTCATACAGGGACCGGACAGCCCTCAGCAAAGGACCCCGGACCCCATATTCCCCCAGCACCCTCCACAGGACGCCGCGAGGGATACAGTCGAATGCCTTCTCCAAATCCACAAAACAAATCTGGACTGGTTGGGCAAACTCCCATGAACCCTCCAGCACCCTGTAGAGGGTATAGAGCTGGTCCAGTGTTCCACGACCAGGACGAAAACCACACTGTTCCTCCTGAATCCGAGGTTCCACTATCGGCCGAATTCTCCTCTCCAGTACCCTGGCATAGACTTTCCCGGGGAGGCTGAGAAGTGTGATCCCCCTATAGTTGGAACACACCCTCCGGTCCCCCTTTTTAAAAAGAGGAACCACCACCCCGGTCTGCCATCCCAGAGGCACTGTCCCCGACCGCCACGCGATGCTGCAGAGGCGTGTCAGCCAAGACAGCCCCACAACATCCAGAGACTTGAGGTACTCAGGGCGGATCTCATCCACCCCCGGTGCCTTGCCACCGAGGAGTTTCTTGACCACCTCGGTGACTTCAGCTTGGGTGATGGACGAGTCCTCCTCTGAGCCCCCAGCCTCTGCTTCCTCAATGGAAGACGTGACGGCGGGATTGAGGAGATCCTCGAAGTATTCCTTCCACCGTCCGACAACATCCCCAGTTGAGGTCAACAGCCGCCCATCGCCACTGTAAACAGCCGTTGGTAGGGCACTGCTTCCCCCTCCTGAGGCGCCGGACGGTTTGCCAGAATCTCTTCGAGGCCAGCCGATAGTCCTTTTCCATGGCCTCACCGAACTCCTCCCAGGCCCGAGTTTTTGCCTCCACAACCACCCGGGCTGCAGTCCGTTTAGCCTGCCGGTACCTGTCAGCTGCCTCAGGAGTCCCACAAGCCAGCCAGGCCCGATAGGACTCCTTCTTCAGCTTGACGGCATCCCTTACTTCCGGTGTCCACCACCGGGTTCGGGGATTGCCGCCTCGACAGGCACCGGAGACCTTGCGTCCACAGCTCCGAGCAGCCGCTTTGACAATGGAGGTGGAGAACATGGTCCACTCGGACTCAATATCTCCAGCCTCCCTCGGGATCCGGTCGAAGCTCTGCCGGAGGCAGGAGTTGAAGATCTCTCTGACAGGAGACTCGGCCAAACGTTCCCAGCAGACCCTCACAGTACGTTTGGGTCTACCGAGTCTATCCAGCTTCCTCCCCCGCCATCGGATCCAACTCACCACCAGGTGGTGATCAGTTGACAGCTCCGCCCCTCTCTTCACCCGAGTGTCCAAGACATACGGCCGCAGGTCAGATGAAACGACCACGAAGTCGATCATTGACCTACGACCTAGGGTGTCCTGGTGCCATGTGCACTGATGGACACCCTTATGCTTGAACATGGTGTTCGTTATGGACAAACTGTAACTTGCACAGAAGTCCAATAACTGAACACCACTCGGGTTCAGATCAGGGGGGCCGTTCCTCCCAATCACGCCCCTCCAGGTTTCACTGTCATTGCCCACGTGGGCGTTGAAGTCCCCCAGTAGAACGACGGAGTCCCCAGTCGGAGCACTCTCCAGCACCCCTCCCAGGGACACCAAGAAGGTCGGGTACTCTGCACTGCTGTTTGGCCCGTAGGCACACACAACAGTGAGAGACCTATCCCCGAGCCGAAGCCGCAGGGAAACGACCCTCTCGTTCACCGGGGTAAACTCCAACACATGGCGGCAGAGCTGGGGGGCTATAAGCAAACCCATACCAGCCCGCCGCCTCTCACCATGGGCAACTCCAGAGTGGTGAAGAGTCCATCCCCTCTCGAGAAGTGTGGTTCCAGAGCCCAAGCCGTGCGTGGAGGTGATTCCGACTATCTCTAGTCGGAACCTCTCAACCTCACGCACAAGCTCAGGCTCTTTCCCCGCCAGCGAGGTGACATTCCATGTCCCAAGAGCTAGTTTCCGTGTCCAGGGATCGGGTCGTCTAGGCCCCCGCCTTCGACTGCCGCCCGATTCGCTTTGCACCGGCCCCCTGGTATTTATTTCCGGTCTTTTTTATTGCCATTTTGTCAGGACAACATAAATTATATATATATATATATATATATATATATATATATATATATATATATATATATATATATATATATATATATATATATATATATATATATATATATATATATATACTGAAATGATCAGTGAACAACAATATGTCCCTGCCATTTAAGGAGAATATTTCTTCTGGCTAATAGAGTAGTCAATGCGACCACCTAAGCGATAGAGCTAGAGGAACCAGTTTTTGGTAGAATATCAAAAAGAGATGTCAACAGATTGGGGCTGAGTTCAACATTAAATGCCTTTCCCAGTGTTTCAAATATATTAGACCAAAATGTTAACAATCGAGGGCATGACCTGAACTAATGTGGTTACATGATCTGCCGGAGTTTGTCCACATCGATTACAAGCATCATTCTTTGCCGGAATTTTTTTTTGATAATTTTGTCAAATGAGCTCAATAAGGCACCTTGAATTCTATCAGGCTATGCCTGGCGCAAATAGATAAAGAGTGTACTAGATTTAAGATATATGCCCATTGGTCATCTGAAATGGAAATAGAACGGTCTTGTTCCCAAGTCTCCTTTACACGCTTTGACAAATCAGGGAACAAAGTACTAATTATGTTATAAATGACTGAAATAAGATGTTTAACATTGGGTTTAAGATCAAAAAAGTTGTATTCTGGGGGACGTATTCAAAATGTCAAAAACGTATTCAAAAAGTTGTATTCAAAATGTGTATTCTCAGGGATGATTTGAGAAATGCGGGAACAATTTCTTCAAAAAATGTCTGATCTGAAAAAAAAATCGGAATAGGTGACAATTGGGTAACATAAACTTTTTGTACAGAGATACAAATTCATACAAGTCCTTAACTGAGAGTAAACCATTACATGCCCACATCCGATATGCCGAGTCTGAACTAGATGGTGTGAGATTATTTAGAATAGGCATGTGTACAGAAGCTCTATGTAGTCAAAAAGACTTTCTAACCTCAATCCAAATTCTAAGTGAATTTGAAACCACCAGATTTATTTTTGATAATTTTGTCAAATGAGCTCAATAAGGCACCTTGAATTCTATCAGGCTATGCCTGGCGCAAATTGATAAAGAGTGTACTAGATTTAAGATATATGCCCATTGGTCATCTGAAATGGAAATAGAACGGTCTTGTTCCCAAGTCTCCTTTACACGCTTTGACAAATCAGGGAACAAAGTACTAATTATGTTATAAATGACTGAAATAAGATGTTTAACATTGGGTTTAAGATCAAAAAAGTTGTATTCTGGGGGACGTATTCAAAATGTCAAAAACGTATTCAAAAAGTTGTATTCAAAATGTGTATTCTCAGGGATGATTTGAGAAATGCGGGAACAATTTCTTCACAAAATGTCTGATCTGAAAAAAAAATCGGAATAGGTGACAATTGGGGAACATAAACTTTTTGTACAGAGATACAAATTCATACAAGTCCTTAACTGAGAGTAAACCATTACATGCCCACATCCGATATGCCGAGTCTGAACTAGATGGTGTGAGATTATTTAGAATAGGCATGTTTACAGAAGCTCTATGTAGTCAAAAAGACTTTCTAACCTCAATCCAAATTCTAAGTGAATTTGAAACCACCAGATTTGATGCAATGTTTCTGATTATAAAAGGAAGCTGAGAAATAATAACAGAAAGTAAATCATATTTAGTTGAAGAAATTTCGGCATGGACCCAGGGCAGGTATACTTTGGCTCCATCGACCAAGTTGGGGTAATTCTAGTATAAAATCTTACTAATGTTACACACCCAGAAATAATGCTTAAAATTTGGAATGGAAAAGCCATTTAGGTTGAATAAGAGATTTCTTAGCCCCGTCTGTCTGTAGAAAGTCTGTATCATGCTGTCCAGGTTTTTAAAGAAAGATCTAGTGATGAAAATCGGAATGTGTTGAAAAAGATAAAGTAATCTAGGCAGAGTGACGATTTTAATAAGGTTAACACCCAACAAGGGACAAAGTAAATGTGGACCACCTTGCCATGTCCTTCTTAGTTTGATCAATGAGGAGTAAAATTAATACTGTAATTAATATAAAACTAAATAACCGACCAAATTAGTTATCTATAATAAGTTTACGGTAAGTAACAGGTAGAGTTAGGGTTAGGGCCCTCAGAAGATTTATGCCAAGTTCAGACTGCCCGATTTTCAAACTGGTCGGATCACTGCTGTTTTCACACTGCATAACTATCTGGGGTAGCATTCAGTCACTGCTGTGTTCACACTGAACGATGGATCGGTGACAGAGGGTTTCACGCTGCATGACTGTACAAGAGGAAGAAATGCTGACAGCTCTGTCCCGTTCGCAAACTACGTTTCACAAGCAAAAACACACAAGAAGTGACAAGGAAACAACGCAAGATCACGCGTACGTCAGACTGGAGTTCTTGCGCAAGACTGGAATTGTTATTAAAAATGATGAACTGCAGAAAGCTTGCAATCCAAATTGTCTGTACGCTGATTTGCAGCAAAAAGGAGAAAAAGGATTATGGTGGAGGAAATGGTTGGAGACAATGGGAGCAAGGATTGTGTGTTCTGCAAAGAGAGTTGGAGGTAAATAAATAATTTTGCAATGTGCTGCTGTTGCGGTTGGTCAAGCAAATGTTTGTGCTTTTGAGGGACGACCGACGGAGACTCGGTAGATGGATCCTTAGGTGCAGACGGAGAGCCGATGGACTCAAGCAACATTGCCATGTCTGGAGATCTTGGCAATGCTGCAGCGACGAATGTCAAAGGCGAAACCAGACTACCTGAGGGCTGAGGTGGAGCCAGTGTGACTGAGGACAGAGGTGATGCCAAGGGGGAAGTAGGAATCTGCTGCAGCCATAGGGGTGGAGTGCAGCAGACAGACCGAAAGTCTGTGGCAGAAGTTGTGTTGCGACTGACCAAGGGGGAGCCAGTGGGATGAGGGATCCTGGTGGAACCACAAGTCCGAGGGTCTCTGGTGGAGCTGAAGGTGGGAGGAGCCAAAGCAAGCCGGCAGGTCGACAGGCCAAGATGGAGCAAAGAGGTCGAAGTCGGGAGGCGAAAAAAAGGAGAGGAGATCTTGGTAGTCATTTGTGCTGTCTAATAACAGTTATCATTTTCCGCTGTCACTCGTCCCTCATCCGCTGATGTCATGGGCTCAGACCCCTGGTCAGACATATGGAGCTCCACTTCCAGGACGAGGGTCAGCTCTGTCCTCTTTCTCTTGGGCTCTGGGTGACGCATCACAGCAGGTGGTAGCTCTTCGTCTGCGGGGGGCTCGCACGAGTACTCCGCAGTCGATGGAGGTGATTTGGGCTCTGGGTCTGGCTGTGTCCTGGATTGAGGCCAGATGCTCTCCAGACACCGGATGATGGCTTCTTTCTAGTTCAGACTGGTGGTGTCTGGGATGGCGACGGGATGATGGTAATTTGCCCCGATCCAGAACAGTGTCTTCAGGGTCTCGTTGTAATAGGGGCAGGGGATGGCGAGATGGAAAAAACATTCAGAAATTTTTTTAAAAATCTGTGCTCTCACGAGCCACAGCAGCAAATCACACAGCATAATCCATACTAATCCATTTACTAATAAATTCCAAAAAGGCAGGCAGACAGACAGGTAACGCAAACACAACTTAACATGACAGTGACCAAACAAAGAATGACTGTGAAGGTACAACTTAAATAGTAGACAGAACAAGGCTATAAAAAAGTTAATTAATCCAACATAGCTGAAACCAATGATCTCATAATGATGTGACCATGGTAACAAAGGAGCGGCGGGAAAAATCAAACAAATGAAGACATGTGTCACAATCACCAGTGAGAGTGCCCCTGATTACCACCTGAGGGCACTCCACCCCGGACTGTCACTCCATCAAGGACTACATCTCCCATAATCCTTTGCCCAGACTCATCAGCACTCATTGATTACATCCACCTGCACCCCATTACCTTGTTAGCTCATACTTTAAAAGCCTGGTCAATTCTGTCACTCATTGCTAAGTCTTGTTTGTTGGAAACTGCATTTCTGAGCGTTTTCCTTGGTTTCATGTCTCTGGTTTTGGATTTTTTACCTGTTGAGTGGATTAACCGTTTGCCTGTCTCTCCTGTCTTGTTTGCCGTATTGGACTGATTACTAGTGATGGGTAGACAGAGGCTTCGTGAAGCACTGAAACAGTTGAAGTAAATGTGCCTTCTCTTTAGCCTGTAGCCTCCTCATTGTGAATAACTATAGTTTTTTTTGGTCATGAAACCTGATTAATGATTGATAAAAATGATTAATAAAAATAAATAAAGCCACAATTTATTCAAAAATATGATTTGCTCTGCTGTTGAAGGACTTAGTCGACTTCTTTTTTTTAAAACATATAATTTCTCCAGCCTTTGAAAAAAAATCCCTCTCACAAGGGACACTTGTTGCTGGCATGCACAAATATTTTTTAGCAAGTAACTTGCATACAAATCATGGGAAAATCACTGCTATCACAAAATCTCTCTCCTCTCACAAAAACCCACGAGGTGAAGATGGATTAACTTAAATTGTGAGGAATTAGGTTCATACAGATGTGTGACTGTGTGGTTTGTTCCCGCCCCTTTCAATCAAACGCAGTTTCGGCCAGCGCCACCTGAAGAAACACTTCAAACATTTAGCCATGGTCACGTGACATGGGTGTTTTGAATCACAGTTCGGAGCAGTGTTTCGAAACATCTGTGCTTCGGGATCTCGGCAAAGCGCCGAAACGCCAATTTCGTGTCAGCCAACCCTACTGATTACCTGTTATGACCTCTTGACTGTTTGTTGACTACGAGTGTGGATTACCCTTTAATAAAGCTGCGTTTGGATCCTCAACCTGTTAAGTCTCGGAGCAGTACGTTACAACATGTGACTATTGAAAACACAAAATGAATGTCTATGAAAACTAAAACAAACTGAACATAACTGTGACAGTTCTAACCACTTATTTAATCCCTATTTGAACCCTCTTAATTTTTAGTTTTCTTTTCTGCCCTTCTAATTTGTAACAATGAACTACTGGGATGGGGTTACATCAAAGTTACTGAACTTTGTTTCATTCAACCTTTCACTGTGGCACTAAGATACTCAGGTAAATACTACACACAAAAAGTATCAGCTTAATGAAGTCTCACATATCAATGTCAGAACACCACTTGAACAGTGAATACAATTATAATTATCCATACACCATCAATGAGCTATGGAAGTTTCTATGGAAACGGAACGATCAGTAGTGCTCAGTTCATTCAATGACCAAACTTTTAAATGTTCTGTTCACTCAATTGTATAATGTAGTGCGTAAAAGAAAAACTCTAATGTATCCAACCCTTTTAAGCACCGCAAATCCAAGAAATGTCAGTCCATTCCACTCTTTGGGTGGCCCGCCATCTGTTTCTCTACTTGAATAAGCAGTCCAGCGTCAGCGATTCGATACTCGAACACAGTCCGCAACAAGAACAAAAAACCTGGCCAATTCCCTTGTAAACAACAGTTTATATGTTGTTTCCTCTGTGTGACACAGCTGATAACGCACGAAATTCACTCATAACGCATATCTCATTCATCATTCATCATTACTTTCTGCACAATTCAAGTCTTGGTTTTAACTAATCATTTCTCTGACATTCTTTATTTCTAGGGTTCTTTGCAGAAACACATCTTTTCCCAAGTTCAACCAAATTGTCCCCGTCTCCATCTAACTTGTGGTAAGGGTTTCTGTAATATGTCTTAATTACATTCAAATGAATATGATTTTAATATTGTTGCATTTCATAGAAATATTTGATCAACTAAGGGAGTTTTCTTGAAACTGGGGCTGTTAATTTTGCCCTAATTTGGCCCTGGATTACAAAGGGATAGAGTAGGAAGGGTTATAAACAAAAAGTATTAAGTAGTCAGCAAAGAGAGAGAGAGTTTGTGAGTTAATCGGGAATGGGGGATACCTTCGAAAGCCTCCAGAGTGTGGAGTCATATTGCCAGTGGCTCTATGGCTAAATTGAAGAGTAGGGGGTAAAGGGAGCAACCTTGTTGTGTCCAACAGTGTAAGGGAAGGAAAGAAGATTGCATGCCATTCGTACATACCAAGACAGCCGATGAAGTGTAAAGAATCTGTATCCAAGAGGTAAAATTACCTGAATTTCTCTAAATAAAAAATAAATAGTCCCACTCAACTCTATTAAAGGCTTTCTCAGCATCTAAGGATATAATAACTTCTGGAGATGCAGAGAAGGGGGGATACAAAATATTGTAAAATAAGTCTCCTCGTATAATAAAAAGAATGTCTCCTTGGACAAAACCCTGTTTGGTCTTGTGAAATTAGAGATGGCAAGACCTTCTGCAGGCGGTGGCTCAAAATTTTGGAAACAATTTTAAAGTCGACATTTAAGAGGGAAATTGGTCGATAACTTCCACATAACATAGGGTCCTTATCTTTTTTTAAGGATGAGGGAAATAGAAGCCTCAGTAAAAGTTGATGGAAGACGGCCTACTTTAAATGAATCATTGTATAGCATTGTTAAAATAGGAGATAAAGGGGATTTAAACGCTCTGTAGAACTCCATAGTAAAGCCGTCCGGGCCTGGTGATTTGTTGAGATTGCATGACCCAAATTGCTTCTAATATTTCTAATTCAGTAATGGGGCTACCCAGATTTTCAGCAAGACTGGCCTCAAGTGTTTCTTGAAATTCAGTGTATTTAAAATATAAAAATTTGCCAGATTGTCAGAGGAGTTAAGCGTACATGCACCTTTTTTTAGGTACCTCTACAGATGAGTATAAGACAGCATAAAAATCAGCAGTTTAATACCCCCTTGATCGGATATTAGTTCCCCTAAAGAGATCTAATGCGTGGGATCAACCTGGAAGCACTATAGTGAAGCACACGCTTGGTATGCGAGAAGCTAGACTCGGTCCCAAGATGTCAGCACCATATTCGGACCTCCAGGGGCTTCAGTTACTTCAGTGGAAGCCAATGAAGTCACGCCATAAAATATTTGTTTATGGCCTATGGTTTAGGGGCATTCAACTTTCTTGGGTATGAAATGTGGTATATTATGTGGCCCTGAATAAATGCTTTAAAGGGCTCCCACAAAATATTAAAACCAATATCAGGAGCTCACAGTACAACTTAATTTGAGACTTTATCAAATCTGTGAATTAATCATCTGACAATTTAAAGGAAGGAAATCCCCAAGATCTAAACCAGTGGTTTTCAAACTTTTTTAAGAGTGACCCAATTTTTTTTTAAATTTACACAACCTATATATAGGCCTACAACTATTAAGATGCAAATTAACTGGTAAACTGTTAGCCAACAGTAAGAATTTTAAACGATTAATAGCCTACTATCATTTGCTGCATGCTTAAAAATACACTAGAAATATTTTGTTTTTGAGAGAGAAAAAAGAGTCACATTATATTGCATTCAGAAATAATACCGGTAAATAAAGCGAAATGTTATACAGGTGAAACTCGAAAAATTAGAATATCGTGCAAAAGTTAATTTATTTCAGTAATTCAACTTAAAGGGCATATTGCAGGTTACATTTTTTTTCCAAATTAATATATAACATTGTATGAAAATACCATATGAAAAGGTAATGCAGGATTTAAAATGTTTTAAAAGAACATAAGAGCACAAATTTAGTAGATAAAGTGGCTGTTTCGTTGGCCGTTTGTAAAAAGCGTTTTTTCCCCCAACATCGCGTCATATTACGTCACGAGAGGGAGTCGTTCGCCGGGCTCTGCGTTGGCTCAGCGCAGAATAAGTTGATATTCAGTATGAGTCTGTGTATTTTCTGTAGTTTTTCTATTACAATTTATCATCGTCATGGTAAATTATTGTGTCCAGCCTGTCAGGTCATCGAGTCCACAGGTTTCTGCATGGTGGTGTTTTTTGCATGGTGAGGTGAAGAGATGGGACTTCACTTCTGCATCTGCCCCGAAACACGCAGTGGTGTGTATAGTGTGTGACAAGTCTCCCGAGCTCTCGTCAGCGTCGCCCTGGAAACAAACACGGATCACCTGCAGCCACTCAGCACAGCCCAGATCCGCACAGCTGCAGGCGATCACCACACCCTTTAGAGCACCAACTCCACTCCAACGAAGCGCTAACACTTCTCTCTCTCTCTCTCTCAGACAGCAGCCTGTGACACTCCGGCCACACCGTCTCACTGACGTCACCGCGAACCACCCTGCACCAGAGGAGACAAGAAGCACCGCGCACCAGCGCTTCACTATCACCACGTTTGCAAAGATTTGTGCAAATAAACCCACCCTCCGGGGGCTTCTCACTAGTTCTGTGTTGCGTGATTCTTCACCCTGCCACAGTGGTGGAGAATGCGGGCAAGAGCGTGAAGAATCACCAACCATCCCCGAACTTTCACTTAGTTTTTTTTTCCTTTCCCCCACAGTTAACTCACGAGAACCCGGAAAAGGGCGGCGCTCCTCCCCGTCATGGAAGACCTGCTAAAATGCCTGACGGAAGTGAGTATAAGACAACAACAAATCGCCGAACACCTAGCGACTCGTCAGGCAAAGGTGGAAGAAGAATTCGCCGCCCTCCGCCTCTCCGCACGTTCCGCTTCCTGACCCCCGCGTCCGAGTAACCCAGCTACTGCCGAAACTAACCTCCCAAGATGACGTTGAACTCTTCCTGCGGATGTTCGAGAATACAGCGGTACGGGAGAACTGGGATCGCGACGAGTGGGCGCGGCTGCTGGGTCCCTTGCTGACCGGTGAGGCGCAACGAGCGTATTTTTCCCTTCCCGCTGAAAGCGCTGGTAATTATGATGAGTTAAAGAAAGAGATCCTCGGACGCCTCGGGCTATCCGCCATTTTGGCCGCCCAGTTATTCCACGAGTGGGAGTTCAAGCCACGACGCCCAGCCTGCGCCCAAGCCGCCGAGCTCTCGCGGCTTGTTCGTCACTGGTTGCTCGAGGGAACCCCCACCGCGGGTCAGGTTGCGGAAAGGGGGACGATCGACCGGATGCTCCGCGCTCTCCCACCGCAGGCGCGGCGCGCGGTGGGAATGACGAACCCAACCTCCATCGGCGAGCTCGTCGAGGCCATCGAGCTGGCGGAGGCGGCGATCCACCGCGAGCCCGGGGAGCGAGCGCCGTCCTTCCCTCGGAGGGTGGTCCAGGAGCGACGCACGCCGGAAGGTACCCCGCGACCGGTACACAGGCCAGCGGCTCCCGGCCCCGTCGACGAGCCGATGCCCACTGAGGAATCTGCCCCGCCAGCACGCACGTGGTTGGCTGGCTGCAGCCTACATCAAGACCCGCCCCACGGAGCTCCGCGGGCGGAGGTTAAAGTCAATGGACGATCAGTACTGGCCCTCCTGGATTCCGGAAGCTCGGTCAGTCTCGTCCAAGCCACCGTCCTACCGCCACAGAAGACTTCCAAAGCCCAGCTGCCTATCACCTGAGTTCACGGCGACACTCGTCACGTCCCGGCACGGCGAGTGACGATTTCTGCTGGCCCCGGCGCCTGGCCGGTCGAAGTTGGCGTTGTGAAGGATCTGCCTCTTCCCGTGCTTCTTGGATGGGACTGGCCGGGGTTCGAAGAGCTTCTTCGAGCCACCACGCAGCCAGCCAGCCGGGCTGGGAGCCGCCACCGAAGTCGCCGCAGCCGACGGAGAACCGCCCTGCTGGCGTCGGACAGCGGGAGAGATGGTGAGTCCCCCTCCCAGGCTTCTAACGTGTTCCTTGATGTCTTTCAACAGGTCCAGGGAGGGGGCTCCTTCGCGAAGGCCCAGCTGGAGGACGACCGACTGAAGAATTGTTGGTCACAAGTCCGAACGGTAGATGGCCAAGACCACCAGCCAGCGCCCCATCCTCTCCCGCACTTCGTCGTGAAGAGTGGCCTGTTGTACTGTGTCGCCCAGCGGAGGGGGGAGGTAAAAGAGCTGCTCGTGGTTCCCAAGCCAAAAGTGGAAATGGTCATGGAGCTGGCCCATAGCCATCCAATGGCCGGCCACCTGGGGGCCGCCAACACCATCCAACGCATCCGGGACCGTTTCCACTGGCCGGGCTTGGATGGAGACGTGAAGCGGTTCTGCCAAGCCTGTCCCACCTGCCAATGAACCGCACCACGAGCTCCTCCCCCCAGTCCACTCATTCGGCTTCCCATCATCGGGGTACCTTTCGAGCGGATTGGAATGGACCTGGTGGGGCCGTTGCCGAAGTCTGCCCGAGGACATGAACACATCCTGGTGATCGTCGACTACGCCACCCGGTATACAGAGGCCATTCCCCTAAAGAAGGCAACGGCAAAGAACATCGCCAAGGAACTCTTCCTCCTCTGCACCCGAGTCGGCATCCCAGCGGAGATACTGACGGACCAAGGGACCCCCTTCATGTCCCGGCTAATGGCTGACCTCTGTCGGCTGCTGCAGGTAAAACAGCTCCGGACCACCGTGTACCATCCCCAGACGGACGGCCTTGTGGAGCGTTTTAACCAAACCCTGAAGCAGATGCTCCGGCGGGTGGCAGCCGAAGACCGGAAAGACTGGGACCTGATGCTGCCCTATGTCCTGTTCGGAGTCCGAGAGGTACCCCAAGCCTCTACCGGTTTCACCCCGTTCGAGCTGCTCTTCGGTCGTCAGCCAAGAGGCCTCCTGGATGTGGCCCGAGAAGCCTGGGAGCAGCAGCAGCCGACCCCTCTCCACTCCGCCATCGAGCATGTGAGGGAAATGCGTGAGCGGATTGAGAGGGTCATGCCATTAGTCCGGGAACACCTCACAAAGGCCCAGCGGTCCCAACAGCAACACTACAACCGGGCGGCCTAACCACATGAGTTCCGACCGGGCGACAGAGTCATGCTGCTGGTCCCCACCTCAGCGTGCAAGTTCCTCGCGACCTGGCAGGGTCCCTACACTGTCGTTGAGCGAGTTGGTCCGGTCAACTACCGGTTGCGCCAGCCGGGTAGGCGGCGTGAAGAACAGTTGTACCATATCAACCTTCTGAAGAGGTGGGTGGGGACCCAGGACCAGCTCACGGCTCTGGCATCGGTCGAACCCCCGGTGGTGGACGTGGGAGAACAGCTGTCCGCCACCCAGAAGACCGAGCTGAACCATCTGGTCTGTCAGTTCTCTGATGTGTTCTCCACCCGTAAGGCAGCGGCCCTATCGGGTCCCCGAGGCTTGGAGACAGGCCATTGAGGATGAGATTTGTGAGATGCTCAAGTTAATCGAAGGGGTAATCGAACCATCTCGCAGCGCCTGGTTCAGCCCCATCGTCATGGTGCCGAAGCCGGATGGCACCCTCCGCTTCTGCAACGACTTTCGCCGACTCAACGAGATCTCGGAGTTCGATGGCTACCCGATGCCCCGTGTAGACGAGCTGTTGGAACGCTTGGGGAGGGCCCGGTACATCTCGACGCTTGATCTCACCAAGGGGTACTGGCAGGTCCCCCTGACAAACTCTGCCAAAGAGAAGACGGCGTTTTTAACTCCTAGTGGGCACTGGCAATACCGGACCCTCCCCTTCGGCCTGCACGGGGCCCCCGCCACCTTCCAACGGATGATGGACATCTTACTCCGACCCCACCAAGCGTATGCGGCGGCCTACCTCGACGATGTAGTCATCCACTCCGAGACCTGGCAGGACCACCTGGAGCGGCTGCGGAGGGTGCTCCTGGAACTCCGACGGGCTGGACTGACCGCCAACCCCCGGAAATGCCATCTTGCCCTCGCCGAGGCTCAGTACCTGGGTTTCCGGGTGGGTCGAGGGCTCATCCAGCCCCAGAGAAAAAAAGTCGACGCCATCCTGTCAGCACCTCGCCCGGAGACCAAGACCCAGGTACGAGTTTGGAATTATGTGCTGGTAATGTAAATATTTTATTCATGCCATGTATGTACATTCAAGTTCACTCAAAAACATACTTATAACGTCATATACATCCTCACACTATCGGTGAATCTGCACGAAATAAACCCATAACACAGAATTAATTAATAAAGGATAAACACAATAACACTATACTGTCTGTGGTTTGGCCGCCGTCGGGAGAAGTGACGGTCACGGATCCGTCAGAGATGTTGCTCGAAGAAAACGTGAACTGTGCACCGTGACGCGAGTCTTGTTTTTTAAACATTTGCTAACTACCAAATCAGTCATGATGAGAAACCGCTAACGTTATATCACATAACGTTTAGTGTGGAAACAGATATTAACAAGTGTGACTTTTCCTGATGGTCAAAGCTTATTCGTTTCAGTTATTGGTAAGTATCAATACTCCTAGATGACAATAACGTTACCAGCTTTGCTATTGCCTGATACATGATAATAATCTGTACAGTATTGTAATCTGAGCAGTGTACACATGTCGTTAGCTATCTATAAGCTAACACTGGTCTCTCACCGAGACACCTGCTCTGCTCTCCACTCTTTCTCTTCACACAACAACTCAATGTGTCTCCTCTAATCGTTGTTCTGTCTAATCCTGGCCTGTCCTTAATTGTGTGTCATAATTATATGGCTGTGGTCTGCCATATGAGTATTAATAAACATTTATAATTTCCTCATGGTTGAAATCCACCGCACTCCCTCCCGTTACGTCACGTCCGGTTTTGGCATTTTTAGATGCGGAAGTAAAATTTTCTCACAAAAACGTCTCCAAAAGCCTTAATAGCTTATTTATAAGTATATTTTAAAGAAAATCTAGTTCCTACATTATTTTTCTATACATTGACTCACTGGGGTCTCTAACCTGCAATATGCCCTTTAAAAGGAAGGTAGAATTCACAATCATGGGGAAGACTGCTGACCTGACAGTTGTGCAGAAAACCATCATTGACATCCTCCACAAGGAGGGAAAGCCTCAACAGGTAATTGCAAAAGAAGTTGGTTGTTCTCAAAGTGCTGTATCAAAGCACACTAATAGAAAGTTAAGTGGAAGGAAAAAGTGTGGAAGAAAAAGGTGCACAAGCAACAGGGATGACCGCGTAGCCTGGAAAGGATTGTCAGGAGAAGGCCATTAAAATGTGTGGGGGAGCTTCACAAGGAGTGGACTGAGGCTGGAGATACTGCATCAAGAGCCATCACACATAGATATATCCTGGACATGGGCTTCAGATGTCATATTCCTCTTGTCAAGCCTAAAGAAAAAAAAAAGAACTGGTCTGTTGCTCAGTGGTCCAAAGTCCTCTTTTCTGATGAGAGCAAATTTTGCAACTCATTTGGAAACCAAAGTCCCAGAGTCTGGAGGAAGAATGGAGAGGCACACAATCTAAGATGCTTGAAGTCCAGTGAGAAGTTTCCACAGTCTGTGTTGGTTTGGGGAGCCATGTCATCGGCTGATGTTGGTCCACAGTGCTTTATTATGTCTAGAGTAAACGAAGGGGTCTACCAGGACATTTTAGAGCACTTCATGCTTCCTTCAGCAGACAAGCTTTAAGGAGATGCTGACTTCATTTTCCAGCAGGATTGACTTGTCACATGCCCTCACTGCCAAAAGTACCAAAACCTGGTTCAATGACCATGGGATTACTGTGCTTGATTGGCCAGCAAACTCGCTTGACCTGAACCCCATTGAGAATCTATGGGGCATTGCCAAGAGAAAGATGAGAGACATGAGACCAAACAATGCAGAAGAACTGAAGGCCACTATTGAAGCATCCTGGTCCATAACACCTCAGCAGTGCCACAGGCTGATAGCATCCATGCCACGCTGCATTGAGGCAGTAATTCATGCAAAAGGGGCCCTAACTATATACTGAGTACATGTGCATGATTATACTTTTCAGAGGGCCGACATTTCTGTATTTAAAATCCTTTTTTTATTGATTTTATGATTATCATTAGGAAGCATGGTGTTAGTTTTCATTGTTATGCTGACGATACTCAGCTCTATATTTCTTCACGCCCTGACAAAATTTACCAATTCACAAGATTAACGGAATGCATAGCTGATATAAAAAATTGGATGACTAGTAATTTCCTGCAACTCAATTCAGAAAAAACTGAATATTTAATTATTGGACAAAAAAGCTCCACAAGTAGTAACCTGTCTAACACTTGATGGCTGCTCTGTCAAGTCCTCGTCGTCAGTGAGGAACCTGGGTGTGCTCTTTGATACCAATCTCTCATTTGAAAGCCACGTTTCTAGCATCTGTAAAACTGCATTCTACCATCTTAAAAATATATCTAAATTACGGCACATGCTCTCAATGCAAAATGCTGAACAGTTAGTTAAAGGTAGGGTAGGTAAGAATGATCTAAAACACTTATGTCCAAATTTGTTTAAACTTTCTTTATATGTCAATACATTATTAAAATGTAAGTACTCTGAAAAAGAGAGTATAAAAATCGAGTGACTCTAGACTTTTTAATCTGCAATAAACACTGCTCATTATTTTCGTCCGGGACGAAACAAGTGATTGGCTTGGGCGACTGTCACTCTCTCTCGCTACCATGGCTACCACCCCTTTTGCTCCAGGATCTGCCCACATGCGCGCACCCCAGTGTTGCCAGGTCGGGCTACTTCAACACTGCGGGCTGTTTTTCATGTCCGCGGGTTGAAGCGACCCCAATTATGTGATATTTTGCCCCGGGATTTGCGAATTTTAGCAGGCAGCCCTACCAAAAAGACACATATTTTACCCCCCAAATGCGATTTTTACCGGAGAAACAAGATTGGGCTTGTTTTGGGCTAGTTTTGAGTAGCAATTGGGCGGATTTTGTTGTGAAAACCTGGCAACCCTGGCGCACCCGTTTGATTTGAGGAGTTCAAGAGGCTGTATTTCTGCTGGACAGGTAATCTTTCATTTTGATTATACTGTACATTTTTTTGGTTTATGTTTTCATGAAGTATGTATCACTAGCACACGTAGCTGCCTAATATAGCTAACATAACATTACTTAGCATAAAGTTACAATGTTATACACTTAGCAAACCATTAGTAGAGATGATAAATACTCAATATGCTTAGCTCAAGTTGATCGCTGTCGTGTTGAATTTCGCAAAATGTAACTTTAGATAACAAAATGCATGTGTAAAAGCTAGTACACCAGGAACTTTTTTTAGAACTAAGTTAGCTTTAGCTACTACCCTCTGTCTAAACTCTTTTACCATGTTCACCGGGAACTTTACCTGCACGTTTATTTCGGCCCTTGGTTTGTTTTTATATTCTCTACCAATGTTTACTGATGTTTTTATCTTGTATCTGTGTGTGTCGTAGACACTGTGTCGTGTGTGTATTTTAAACTTTACCAGTATCGTTATTCTAGCTTGATAGTGCGTACTAAAAGACATCTTATTTGTTTATATTCATAATGAAGAAGTTAAATTTTTTATTACATGTGATTCTGACATGATGTCACTACATGCACTTCTTCTCCGCTCGTCTCAGGTAAATAATGCGTCTTTCAGCTGAGCGGTCGACGCTTTTACGGTCTATGGGTCGGCGTAGCGCGTTCATGTGTTTTGGGGGCGTGGCTTTGGAAAGAGCTCAGAAGGGAGAAGGTGGAGTGAATGGATATAATGAGCTGTCTTGTCGTGAGAGGTCTACAGACACTCAATTTTTATACTTTCTTTTTCAGAGTACTTACATTTTAATTATGTATTGATATATAAAGAAAGTTTAAACAAATTTGGAAAAAAAGTTTACCTACCCTTACCTACCCTACCTTTAATGCGTTCATGACCTCAAGGCTAAATTATAGTAAGTCTACTGGGTGGTTGCCCTGCGCACCTAATAAACAAACTCGAACTGGTCCAAAACGCAGCAGCTCGAGTTCTTACTAGAACCAGGAAGTATGACCATATTAGCCCAGTTCTGTCAACACTGCACTGGCTCCTGTTGAATTACAAATGTATACATTGTTATATCTAGGTTCAAATGTAATAGAATATAACTGAAAACATTTACATTTTGAAGTAAACTTGAGGAAATTCTAAGGAGATTATTTCAGGCTGTGTAAGTGGTTGAGACATTAAGTCTTTTGTCTCTATGCAATTTCCTGACTATTTAGCATGACAAGTTTAGAGCAATACTGCCTGAGTGATTGGATTAGCATCTATGCAGTTGAATGGCACTGTTATGCTGATTGAATCTGGACGAGGGACACAGTTATGTAGGGTGTGTCCTTTACCTACACAACATATGCATTTCTTTTGTTTGAATGTCTCCTCCTATGCTGTATAACCACTCCCCCTAACATATAGATAAATTGCCTTATTTTGTACTGTTAAAATCAGACTGTTTTCGGATGACCTGCAGCACAGAGAGTTCTCATTAAAAGAATAACTTCTGTTTGATCCGACGTCTCCTGGTCTCCATTCTTCAAGAAACAACTGAAGTTCACAACAGATGGTGCCTTGTGACCCGGATATAGTTTCAAGCTTTCTCACCTGAAATCCAGATTGAAACTTCAAGCTCAAAGAAAAAGATCTGCCTACGTTCCAGACTGGAATCCAGAGCGAAACTTCCAGCTGAACAAAGATTTTCCAGACTGAATCTTTCAACCAAGGGTTGTGGTGAGTGCTGCTCTATACAAAAGAACCTTAAAAGACCAGTACAAATTTGTTTATCCTCTGGCTGCCAGGGAAGAGTTAACGGACGGCTGTAGGGTTTGGTTAACTAAGTTATCCTCTGTGGTCAAACAGAAGAGATTAGCCTCACAAACTAATAATTGTTCTGTTTGAAATAGGGAAGATTAGCATTTAGCTAATATTTGTGTTTTGTGTTACCCTCTAATTCTGTTTGAAATAGGGAAGATTAGCATTTAGCTAATATTTGTGTTACCCTCTAAAAAGTTTTTTAGGGATGAGTTATCCTCTGTTTGTCAAATAGGGAAGTTATTAGCCTCACAAACTAATAATTGTTCTGTTTTAAATAGGGAAGATTAGCATTTAGCTAATAGTTTGTGTTACCCTCTAAAGAAGTTGGTTTTTTAGGGATGAGTTATCCTCTGTTTTTCAAATAGGGAAGTTATTAGCCTCACAAACTAATAATTGTTCTGTTTTAAATAGGGAAGATTAGCATAGCTAATATTTGTGTTACCCTCTAAAAAAAAAAAAGTTTGTTTTTAGAGATGAGTCATCCTCTGTTTCAAGCAGGGAAGATTAACATTTAGTTAATATTTGTGTTTGTCCTCTGTTTTTGTCAAAGAAAGTTAACAATAGTTGAGCTGTGTTAACAAAGAAATGATCAGAGAAGTGAGTGTTTGGGTGTGTGGTAACAAAGAAAGTCAAAAATGTTTAGGAAGAATCCTAGACTGACCCCCACAACTGAAAAAGGTGGTCTCGCAGCTCCTCTGTGGACAGACAGCGATTTCATATCACAGTTTGGAGTGCAGATGAATTTAATTGTCACAGAGAAAGTTAGACACAAACTAACTCAGAAATATGAGATCCATCCGGACAAGAATTGGTCGATTGATGAATGTAAAAAAGTTTTAGGAGCATGTATTCGCAAGAACAATGTGAAAGGCATTATTTGTTGTCACAGAGAATTTGGTTTAGCGCTAGCTAGACAACAGTCTCAGCAGATCTCAGAGCTAGAGAAACAGAACGAAGAACTCTGTGCTAGAGTAGCTTCTTTGACTAAGAAATTGAACCTCAACAAAGCTGAAGAGAAAACTGATGTGAATGAAGTTAGTCAGACTGATAACGCTAATCCTGACTTGCAAGCTTTCTTTGAAACAGATGTAGCCATTCAATCAGTAACTGATGTGCCTGTTGTTTTACAGCGTGAACCAGTCACAAACCCATCCTCATGTATGATGTCAGCAATGACTGAACTTTTGTTAGAGGATGAAATGACTCATGATTGTGTTACGGTTACATACGCAACTACGAATGAAATAGCAGAAACTCCCATTGAGAATGCAGAAATGGAGTTGTTTGTTGATGGTTCAGCTCAAGTGATTGAAGGTAACATTACAGCAGCTGCAGTTTTGTGTCAGGGAAGGAAAACCTGGAGTCATGTGTCACACTATAAAGTTGTTCCCCCACCAACAGGGATAGGGTAGGACACGAATCAGTGAGGAGCCCAGGAAAGAACTGAATGCAACAGGCATTCGGGGGCCAAACCTGCGGCGAAGATTCCCTTGTAGGCATTCCCACCCTAGTCCATCCTTACCTCACTGTTTTCTTTAGGTGTCACAGGAATTAAGAAATAGGGAAAGAAGGAACAACAATAGCAGACTCCGATTGAACAGATGAGACAACCCTGATGTTTGCTGTCTTTTAGAACAAATACTGCTCTGTTGTCTTTTGTTTTTCTTTGTGCAGATACCTATTGATGGCTGTCCCCAGATTCATACGCACCGATCCTCACCTGCGAATGAAGCCACAACCTCTGAAGGACAACTAGACCCACTAATGAGTCAACTGTCAAGAAGAAGAAAAAAAAATAAAAAATACACAACGCAGAAAATGATCTACGGGAACTTCAGTCTTCCATCAACATGATCAAGATTGCCTTGCTACTACTTGCTACTAGTAGCCTTGCTACTACAAGATTGCCTTGCTACATCGCACAAAGTGTAGACTCCAGAAACAACATATTCTCAGAGCTGATGAATATGTCAAGAAACACCTTGCTTGCTGGAAAGAACGTTTGCATGCCACACCTGCCTTCAGTTGGAGCAGGAATCCCATGGGTGGCACATGATGGGAGGAACGTCTGTATGTAACATCCTGCTCAGCCAATTCAATGGCAGGTGCACCCTGATTGCTCTCCTACCACCAACAAAGAAGATGGCTGCATTCAAGGACTCACTTATGCACAAACATGGTGGTCAAGGACTCTTGAACAAAATCCAACAAGACATTCTTGATCTTTCAGCAAAATTACATCAGATGACTGAAGATAATTCTTCATGGTTCGGAAACCTGTAAGGTCAACAAAGAACTCACAAGGACTGTTCCAACCACAAAAGAATATTGCCCGTAATGAACTTCACGGACCCTAGTGGCATGTTTGTTTCTGTGGCAGCATGTCATTCGTCACTACAGACACTCAACACAGAGAAAGTGATATGTGCCTGTAACTTTTTCCAAGTTACATGACTAGACGATGGGGCTTATGCTAAAAAAACATAAGCTATAGAATGGACTGATGAAGGTTTAAATTTGTATTATGTGGGAGTTATTAGAACTCCCAAAGGGGGGAATGTTGAATTACAAATTTATACATTGTTATATCTAGGTTCAAATGTAATAGAATATAACTGAAAACATTATCTATATTTGGGTTTTACATTTTGAAGTAAACTTGAGGAAATTCTAAGGAGATTATTTCAGGCTGTGTAAGTGGTTGAGACATTAAGTCTTTTGTCTCTGTAAAGGCCATCAGAGTAGTTAAGTATTATTTTGATTATAGCTACGCTATATGGTTTTATTATTACGGTATCAGGCCTTTATTTTGATAACCAAAGAAACCGGAAGTATGGTGACGGAAATGTACCTGGCGATCGGCGAAAAGACGAAAGGAAAGTAGGAAAAGGTTCACGGTTAAAAACAGTTAAAACTACAAGGTTTAGCTTCAGTCAATTGGAGAACAAGGTTTGTAAAGAAATATATTTGAGCTATTTGAAATGTTTATCATAAAATGTATAACTTTGTAATGCTATCGGATTGAAACTAATGTAATGAGCTGTGTAACTTTCAAAATGTGATGGTAATGCATGGTTTATTTGTTTTTACTCAGCTCTTACGTTGGTTAATGACAAGGACGGCAATAAAATTCACTTAACCATCAGTTCTGGCCTTCTCAATATTGATTGGATGCTACAGTCTCTATGCAATTTCCTGACTATTTAGCATGACAAGTTTAGAGCAATACTGCCTGAGTGATTGGATTAGCATCTATGCAGTTGAATGGCACTGTTATGCTGATTGAATCTGGACGAGGGACACAGTTATGTAGGGTGTGTCCTTTACCTACACAACATATGCATTCCTTTTGTTTGAATGTCTCCTCCTATGCTGTATAACCACTCCCCCTAACATATAGATAAATTGCCTTATTTTGTACTGTTAAAATCAGACTGTTTTCGGATGACCTGCAGCACAGAGAGTTCTCATTAAAAGAATAACTTCTGTTTGATCCGACGTCTCCTGGTCTCCATACTTCAAGAAACAACTGAAGTTCACAACACTCCCTATTAAACATTGCAAACATTTTAAAATCTTGCTTATTACTTACAAAGCACTAAATGGTTTAGCTCCCCAGAACTTGAGCGAGCTTTTAACACATTATACTACATCATGTCTACTGCGCTCTCTAAATTCTGGCCAGTTGATAATACCTAGAATATCAAAATCAACTGCAGGTGGTCGATCCTTTTCCTATTTAACACCTAAACTCTGGAACAGTCTTCTTAGCATAGTTCGGGAAGCAGACACACTCTCACAGTTTAAATCTAGACTAAAAACACATATCTTTACTTTGGCATACACATAAAACACTTTTTCAATTAAATGATTGTTAGGCTGCATTAACTAGGTCAGCCGGAACCGGGAACACTTCCCATAACACCTGAAGTACTCGTTACATCATCAGAAGAATGGCATCTATGCTAATGTTAGTCTCTCTGTTTTATCCCGAGGTTTACTGCAGTCAGCTGGATCCGGGCCGTATCCAGATCAGATGGTGGACCTGCGCCCAGACATGACCAACACACAGAGGTGGAAAGTAACGAATTACATTTACTCGCGTTATTGTAATTGAGTAGTTTTTCTGTGTACTTCTACTTTTTTAAGTAGTTTTAAAAATCTGTAATTTTACTTTTACTTAAATATGTTTTGTTTTAAGAATTGTACTTAGCTACATTTTAAACCACATCCGTTTCTGAGTAAAATAAATAAATAATACGAAAGTGGGGAAAAAGCGATCCGGAGACGACTGCATTGAATTGAAGGGCGGGAGAACGCGCAAAAATCACAAAAAGATGGAGACGGTCAAGACAGGTCAGTGATGCAGATCCAGCTGAAAGCGAAATGCCGTTGTGTTAGTATGTGAATACTTTGGATATAGAAATAAATAACGTGGTGTTTTCCTGGAGGATAGGCTATCAAAGTTACAAAAAATAATGATGCAAATGAGGAAACGCATAGAAAATGTTCGGGAACAGCCCTCTTTGCATATAAAGGTATGTTTTTAACTTAAGGTCGAGTGATTTCTGTGATGCAGAGGGAATTCCGGAATCCAGTCACGACAATTAATTTACAGTATAACGCAATATATATCACGTAAAAAAAGCAAATAAACTGATGGATGAATGAATACATCGACGGTAGAGCTGTACAATAAATCAAATCGCGACATGGTCTGTGAATATTAAAGCGCAAAACTGCTATATAAATAAATGATCTGCTTGTTCTGTCTCTGTGATGAGCAGCGCCGTTTCGTCTACTACATAGTCTACTCAAGTACACGATGCTCGTGGTGTTTTAACGTCTCACAAACCATATTTGGACATGAACATTTTAAAAACCAGTCAAATACACTCTGAAACAGGTTTTCACAGAAGCAGCTCTTCACTAAAGCCCATCAAAATAAACGTTTTTGAAAATCTCTGTTTTGCAGCACTTTGCCAAAAAATAAAAGGATAAAAGTTTGTTACATTTTATTTAATTATCACCGTTTTGGTCATATATTTGTATAAAAATCATAAAAAGAAAAAATTAATATGGATTCTTAAACATTTTAAAAAGTTAATGATAAAAATAAGTTGTTAATCTAATTCATAACCATTTATTGAATTTGGTTGATTAGACATGTTTTATTGACATTTTAATAAACAAAACAAATGGTTTCAAGTCAACCAAAAAAAAAAAAAAAAAAAACAGTTTTCATTCATTTAATGCCAATTTAACTGGTGATAATAATAACCATAATTTAATAATACAGTTTATTTATTAAATAATTGTTTAATACCGTGATGCTGTGAAACTCTGATGTTTTCATATCGTGAAAATCTCATTCTACCACAACCCTACACAGAAGATTCCCCACCCCTGCTGTTAAAAAAGTAACTCAGTAACTTTTACTCTGAGTACATTTTAAATGAACTACTTTTTACTTTTACTTGAGTAAATTTTTAGACCGGTACCTTTACTTGTACTTAAGTACAATTTCATTGAAGTAATAGTACTTTTACTTGAGTAGAATATTTTGTTACTCTTTCCACCTCTGCCAACACATGACCCTGAAGTGTCTGCAGAGACTGTGTCAATTAGGGTGTTTTCACACTTGGGTCCTCTTTAAAAGAACCGAACTCAGACTCCTTTAAGTGGACCAAAAGGTGAACCAAGTGAAAAAGGACCCAGTTCTCTTCACGTTCACACTGTCCCTGTACCTGAAAGAGGACTCAGATCCTTTTTTGGTCCACTTTAGTAGGAATGGGGTCTCAGACCCCTTTGTGTTCATACTGTTGCTTTTTGGATCTAGTCCAGTTCAGTGTTTGATGGCTGACCCTATGGCCTTCAACATTTGATCCCATTCACTTACATTGTTTGTGCATCGGTAACCAATATATTTATTTGTAAAAAAAAAAAAAAAGTTTTTAAATGACATTGCTACAAATGAATTGAGTTGTTTATCTTTTTACACAAAAAAATATATTATTTGCAATAGGCTACTACATATTCTTGCACTAGCTATATCACACATCCACCTTTGTAAATAACATTTTGAATTGTTTTCCTTGAATCATGTTTATTTTATTGCAGAAGGCAATGATAACATCAGCATGCAAAAAAGAAACAATACAATAAAATAATTTAAAAAGATGCAAATTAAATAAACTACTTAAAAATTTCCAGGTAAAGTAGGAAGGCGTATGCCTTAAAACAGCATTCAAGTAAGAAATGGAAAACTGCTAAGGCTAGTAATGCAGTTGTTTACATTCGTATAAAACAAAACCACCTGTTTATGTGAAACTTGTGTATTTTTGACACTTTAAAATAAATGCAATAGGACGCTAAAGATTACGTTTAGTACACACGCGCTGTGACAGCTGGCTTATGTGCTTTAGGTGTGTGCGCTCGTGACACCATTTTAAACTGGCAAGGCGCGCAGCTTCTCTTACACAGTGTTTTTTTAGCAAACCGTACCATATGATGAGAACGAACCGTACCCAGACCACCTCCCAAGATGGTCTTGGTTCGGTTCGCTTTAAAGGGGTCTGAGATCGTTTGGAGTGTTCACATATGGGCCAAAATCACGCAAACCGCGCTCAGACCCCCTGAACAGGACCAAGTGTGAAAACACCCTTAGACTCCCCCTGAAATTACCTCATCGACACGGCATCCTCAATAAACCCGTCTCCGGCGTGATGACTCCGATCGTTCGAATATTCCTATTTAATAATTGTTTAATTGATATGTCATCCTCAATAAACCCGTCTCCGGCCTGGCGCTCCAATCTTTCGAATATTGCAATTTAATAATTGTTTAATCACCACAGCATCCTCAATAAACCCATCTCTGGCCTGTTGCCCCCGATCTTTTGAATATTCCGATCTAATATGACCGATGAATCTAATATCAATCGATCATCCGATCTAAATGACCCCTGTCCTGTAAAGTTGCCAGAATAATACTAATAATACACTGTTTGTTAATTGGCCAGAGGA
Organism: Gobio occitaniae; assembly: GCA_033150135.1. Lineage (NCBI taxonomy): Eukaryota > Metazoa > Chordata > Actinopteri > Cypriniformes > Gobionidae > Gobio > Gobio occitaniae. Next base: position 96,547 of record JARQWZ010003289.1, on the reverse strand, counting down.
GAACTGGCACCCAGACTGAGCCTGGTTTCTCCCAAGGTTTATTTTTCTCCATTATTAGGTCACCTGATGGGGTTTTGGTTTCCTTGCCACTGTCGCATTTGGCTTTGACTTGCTCATTTGGGAACACTACATTTTTAAACTAAATATCCAAATAAAACGAATTAGCAAACTAAATAAACCATATAAACTAAATTACTGATCTAATTACTAATCTAATGCCCACATTGTTACTGTATGATAATTGAAATGAGTTAGATGTCATCGCCATTTTCTCCGGAGCGGCTGTACAGACAAATAATATTCTGTTGCATTATTTTCCTGTTTAACACTGTGAAGCTGCTTTGAAACAATCTGCATTGTAAAAAGCGCTATATAAATAAAGTTGACTTGACTTGACTTCATGTAATATTCAAATTTTCTGAGATTTTGAATTTGGGGTTTTCATAAACTGTAAGCCATAATCATCAAAATTATAACAAAAAAAGGCTTGAAATATCTCACTACAAACATTATAAACACTACAAACATAGCTATAGACTATTTAGTTCCCTCACTCCACAACAAATCCTTTACATTTAACGATATTCAGAACAAAACAAGAATGAAAAACTATAAGTAACTATAAACAAGCCAAATATGTTTGGTTGACAATTTTATTTTCATAATGAACAGGTTGTCAAGTTTGCAATGCTGGAATAAGTTGTGTGCATTTGAGGTGCCGGCGTGACCGAACAGAGGAATTGGTTTCCTGTCCGTGAACTTGTTTGTGGAGCGCCGCACCTCACAAAAATGAACCAAACTCAGCAGCACACTGTCGCACAGTGTTTTCTTTCATTTTGTTACTCTGGTAATTATTTAAATGGGTCCTTGTGTAACGTACTGCTCCACGACTTAAAAGGTTGAGGATCCAAATGCAGCTTTATTTCAATGCAGCACAGGGGCACTCTCACTGGTGAATCGTGACACCTTGATTATGATTTCACTTTTTTTAAAGGGGGACATTTTCTTATACAGAAGTCGCTTTTCAAGGACTACAACAAACAACTGGTAGGGACTACAACAAGCTTATTCACGGATTAGTGACATCACTACCCCTAAAATTTAGATAAACCCTGTCCCGGGAACACGCAACAAAGGGGGTGAGGCCATGTTGAGAAGAGGAAGAGTTTTTGTAGTTTTGAAGCAAATTTGCGAGTCTGCTCAAGCTGTCGCATCCGTCTTTTCTCATTTAGTACAATACAGTACGTAACACAAATTCAGATTTGTGTTCTGAAGATGAATGAAGGTCTTATGGGTTTGGATCGACATGAGGGTGAGTAATTAATGACAGAAATGTCATTTTTGGGTGAACTAACCCTTTAAAGCGTATTAAAACACCACATAGACATATGAACAACATTAGAAACTTGATTTTCTTTATATCTCTTTGTCTGTAAATGTTCTCACCTGCTTGAGCTGGATGTTTTTCTTCTATTGTCTGTTGTTTCTCCTGGCTCATTTCCTCGCTTTTATCCTGTATTTCTTTCTCCTGGCTCAAGAATGTCAGATCTCTATCTAATGAATTCTTTCTTTGTTGGACATTTTCTGGTTCAAACGCAGCATGTGTTGCTCCTTCGTCCATTGCACTTTTCATTTCAAAACTTCGACTTCCTCCTGACAAACAGGAAGAAAACACACAAATAAGTTAAGAATAATTCACTCCATATTATAAGATATAACGCCTAAAATCAACCTTCACAAGTAACTGACAGGGTTTTTAAAGAGTGTTCTCTAGAATGCTCTTTTATAATGATGATCATTGGAAATTAACATTATGGTAAAATATTCAAACAAGAACATATGCTGAAAAAGTCAAAAGAAAAAAAGACGCTGCGTCACCGCTGTGGGAACGCCTCTGTGTGATTGAGTCCTAAAGCATGTATGTAACCAGTCCAATAGAGTGACAGAACATCATAGGCGGGTAACGTCATAGACCCGGAAACTATAAAGCACCCTTGAACACAAACAGATACTAGCTCCTGAAAAAGGCTGAAGTAGGCGCTCACGGGCATGCAGGGAGTATGGCCGGGTGGCCCAAAACACATGAACAGCTGTTCAGTTTTGCTCCACAGGGCAGCTCTGTGGACATAAGCATCTAATGCCCGAACCGGGCAGAGCAGATTGAGTGTTTCCTGGTCTGACGTCCGAAAGGGAGGAGGACAAAAGGCCTGCAGTATCACTGGCCTTAACCATACCAGGCGCAAATTCCAAGCACGAGGGTGCCACAGATAAAGCCTGAATGTCTCCAATTCTTCTAAGAGATGAAATAGCAAGCAAAAGTAAAGCTTTTAGAGTGAGAAACTTCTCTGGAACTTCTTCAATTAGCTCGAACGGAGCCAAAGACAGGCCCTGTAATACAATGGCCAAGTCCCACGCCGGCACCCTGTTGCGAACCACCGGTCTAAGTCTTAAAGTGCCACAAAGGAAACCAGTAATTAGCGGGTGTCGCCCCAATTAAACACCACCCAAAGGAATGTGGTAAGCTGCTAAGGCCACCACATACACCTTTATTGTAGAGGGAGCTAACCCTGTGGAGAATCTCTCCTGCAGAAAGTCCAGCACACCCACTGGGCAGTTAACTGGGTCCCACTGGTGATCCCCACACCATAAAGTGAAAGGTTTCTACTTCAAGGCATAAAGTTTCCTAGTGGAGGAAGCTCCAGACTCTAGAATGGTCTCCACAACCCCAGTTGAGAGACCTAAACTCATGAGCTGGGCCCCTCAGAGGCCAAGAGAGCCATCAAGGAGAGACACTATGTCCGAGAACCATACTCGGGCCGGGGCTACAAGCAACAGACGGGCCCCATCCCGACCCACTCTCTCTAGAACTCCCGGAAGCAAATGAGTACAGGTGCAGCCTTGGCCACTCTGGTACTATAGCATCCAGTCCCAAGGGAGCTGGAGGCATTAGGGAGAACCACAGACGACAGTGAGCTGTTTCTGATGATGTGAACAGATCGACCTCCTCTCTGCCGAAGTTCTTCCACAGGAGCTCCACCACCTCGGTGTGGAGTCTCCATTCCCCAGGCCTTGGCCCCTGTCTCGACAGGATGTCTGCTTCCACATTTAAATACCGGGATATAAACTGCTCTGATTGAATGCAGTTTCCCTTGGGCCCACAGGAGAAGCTGGTGAGCCAACTTGTATAACGGGCGCGATCTCAACCCCCCCTGATGGTTTATGTAGGAGACCACTGATGTGCTGTCTGTACGGACTAACACATGATGGCCCCTGAGCTCTGACAGGAAGTGTCTCAGAGCCTGAAACACAGCCAACATCTCTAAACAATTTATATGCCAAGAACGATGATGGTCCTGCCACTGGCCCTGGGCCGAGCGACCACTCATGATCGCCCCCGACCCTGTGAGGGATGCATCCGTCGCTAGAGTGACTCTACGACATGGAGCTCCCAACACTGGGCCTTGAACCAAGAACCAAGGCTGCTTCCACATCACCAACGCACGAAGGCAACACTGCGTGACCTTGATGCGAGATGGATTTCCACTACTGCAACGGTCTCATGTACAATAGGCGGCAAGGAATCACGTGGGACGCTGCTACCATCAGACCTAACAGTCTCTGATACTGCTTGACAGTGAGTGGCTGGTCTAGTTTCACCCCCTTGTCTGCTGAGAGAATCGACCCCACACAAGAATCGACCCCACACTCTTATAGGCGAGCCCACATGGTAATCGGGTCCCAAATCACCCCCAGATATGTCGTTCTCTGTGCTGGAGAAAGAACGCTCTTCTTGGAGTTTAGTCTCAGCCCCAGCTTTCTCATGTTTGCGAGAACATCAAGGCATTGAACCACCATCTGCGCTAAAATCAACCAATCGTCGATATAATTGAGAATTCGGATCCCCTGCAAACGCATGGGAACCAGAGCTGCGTCTACACATTTCGTGAAGGTGCGGGGTGACAATCCTAGACCAAATGGAAGAACCCGATATTGGTACACTTCTCCCCCGAAAGCAAACTGCAGGAACTTCCTGTGCTGTGGAAGGATGGATACATGGAAGTATGCGTCTTTCAGATCAATCATGACAAACCAGTCCTCTGACCTGATCTGTTACACGATCTGTTTGTGTGTAAGCATCTTGAAACGGAGTTTCGCTAGAGCACGATTGAGAATGCTCAGACCTAAAAATGGGCCGTAACCCCCCCATCCTTTTTTGGCACAATGAAATACCGGCTGTAAAACCCTGACTCCCTGCTGGTGGGAGGAACCCTTTCTTTAGCCTCCTTTCGCAGAAGAGTCTATACTTCTTGAGTCATAACCAGAGCCTGCTCGGGGCCCACCACTGTGGGCAGAACCCCGTTTAAACTGGGTGGACGACACCTGAATTGAATAGCGTACCCCTTTTTTATAATATGCAGGACCCAACGAGATATAATTGGATTCTCCCACTCTGCCAGAAAAAAGATTCTCCCACTCTGCCAGAAAATCTACTGAGGGTACCAGCCTCTCGAGGCTGGCCTCTGATGTACTCTGCACAGCGAGCACAGCACAGCGCCCTGAAGCGGCGAACCGGCAGGGAACAACTGGCCCAACTGCACTGTGGCCCTCCTCAGAGTTTTTAATGGTAAACACTCACATTCTTGGATGATTTGTGCCCTCTGAGGAGGGCTCTCCACGCCCCGGCATTGTGGCGGGGTTAGCGGATCGAGGGCACCGATGGGACGCGGGCACCAAATACTGAGGTGGAAACCGCTTGCCTTCGGATGGGACCACCCTCACGATCCTGACACTCTTGGCATCAGGATCTTTTCGATGCAGCCTTCTTAGAAATGATGACGGTCCTAAGATCTGTCTTACCCTTCGAAGGCTGGAAACTGTGTAATTCTCTACCATTCTCCACCCTCTTGTGTTCGTACAGTATTAGCATTTCATCAATACTTGAAGTGAATGGAATGCATTTTCTTGCCCAGCGTTGTTTCTGTGCCTCTCTAATTTATGTATAAATAAATGAGAGTTTTGTATAGATAAATGAGAGCGCATGAGAGTGCCGCCCCCCGCCCCACCCCTTCTGTGGGGGAGCAGCAGCTGGAGTCTGGGATTTACGAGGGAGAAACTGTTGGAGTGCCGCTGCCTGTTTTTTGGTTTCCTGAAATCTGTCGGTGACAGTGGTGACAGCGTCACCAAACAGACCATCAGGAGACAACGGCGCATCCAACAGAAAGCTCTTATCTCTCTCCTTAATATCAGTGAGGTTTAACCATAAATGCCTATCCGTGGCCACCAGGGCTGCCATAGAACAGCCAACAGATCTGGCCGTCTCCGTGGTGGCATGGAGAGCTAAATCAGCTGACGATCGGAGCTCGCGAACAACATCAGCTCCTATCTCCTCACTTTCCCCCAGATCTTTTAGCAGGTCAGCATGGCCTCAGCAGCAGCAGGACCGAAGCCGCAGGGAACGCGAGCCGAATCACCCTCTTCGAAGAACGCCAGGTGGGAGCGCAGCATTCTTAATGGTACACGCTCACAATGCCAGCCCCCTCGAGAGCTGCCTGAGCGTGCTGCACTCCCATACAAACAACACACATTGGATGTGTATCCCCACCCGTGATGAAGCGTGGGCAGGGATGAACACATTTATTGAACTGCAGTGGTTGTTCGCTTGTCATTTGAACTTAAATGTGTCTGCAATAGTCAGTATAATGTTTTTTGTGTGTGGTGAAACTCCTTTCAAACAACAGAGGGACAAAAACACCAGAACTGACAGACAGTAGCCGCGTTTCCATTACAGATTTGCGCAAAACTTTTGCGATATTTTCTAAAAGTCGACAAAAAAATATTGCAAAATGACGGCGTTTCCATTTACTGATGTTATACGACTAAAACATTTTTTTTCCTCTCGTGATAAATCATTCCAAAAATCATGCTACGTATGTTGTTAGGTTTATGTAGGCCTATATCTCAGCCACCGCACCCCATTATTTTTAATGAAAAGAGACGTGCGTGTTATAGCACTGATGGCAAGGAAAGCACCTTATACTTGAGCGGCACATATGAGGTGTTATGATAAATTGTGGCATTTTATATTCTGTTGTTTTTTTATGAGTTTAATAAAGAACTCGTCTTCTGTCCAAACATACCATCATCTGTAAAGAATGATCGACTTTTACATAAGTCAGGTTATTGTGACGCATTGCCACATACAGAGACGAACGAAAAGTTTGAATTTGCATGGTGGTAACTCAACGTTTTTTTTACCACTTCGTTATTTTGGCTCGGAATTTCGTTTTTTGGAAATATAAACTGAATTTAGAAATGCTTTTGAAATGAAAAACTTTGCGTTTAATAAACAAAATATATTTTTGAAATGAAGACAGCGTTTGGAGTGGAGTGTAAAATAATCTGTTCCCTGAGTCCACGGCCTTTGCTATTATCGTGAGTAATAAAAGTGAGTAATAAGTTAGTGAGTAATAAGGGGTAAATAAAAGTAGACAGTTTATAGTTTATAATTATGTCTTGCTCTTATCTGTATGGCTAAAAATGACGGAGTATTTTAAGTTTCCGCTGGAATAGCCTAAGGAAAAAATTAATCAAAAGGCGACAACGACTTCGTCGGAAAGAGGGTTAAAGAAAACATAGCCTATTTAGTTTCATATAGTTAGGCTATGTCTAAATATTATAATCTTTTAATTTCATATGTTGATTATGAAAAGTGAGCAGCATGAGTAAAGCACATAATCAGATGCGCATATGTCTGGAGACATGGATTTTGAGCACAATTGAATTGTTTTCTAGAAAGTCTTTCTTTAAAATTAATTTCGTTTTGTATAAATTGTATTTTAATTTTGATCAATGTTTAATCAACTATTTGGCTGTAGGCTATATTTAATAAATAAGAAGCAAACCAAGATCGTCGGGAATGGATAGACCTAGTCTTTGAGCAAGGCTGAAACTATAGCGTCTTTCTGTTTTAATACATTTCTTGAATATATGTCATAATTACAGTAGGCCTATAGATAGTTATGATATTTGTGGTTGCACCGGGGTCCGTCATTATAAAGTTACGCCACTTTCCTTATTAGGAGAAAATATATGTCGTTTTAACGACATAAGATCTCGTACATACTTGAGTGGAAAAAAATATATATGTAGGCCCTATGTGAGAGCAATGCGTGACCGTACCAGGTGACCTGTAAATACGAAAACACTGATTCCATTGCAGTTTTGCGAAAATTTCCTTTTTCGAATTGCCTGAAAAACCACCTCATGCGAGCGTAAAAACTTTTTTGCGATATATGGGAGTTTTCGCGAAATTGACGCGTTTCCATTGGGCGTATTTTCAATTCGCAATTTCAATTTGCGCAATTTGAAGGGTAAGGGAAACGCGGCTAGTGATTACATGATAGAGTGCTAAAGGCACATAAGCTAGTATCTGTTTGTGTTCACAAGTGCTTTATAGTTTCCAGGTCTATGACGTCACCCTCCTATGACGTTCTTTCACTCTATTGGACTAGTTACATATGTGCTTCAGGATGCAATCGCGCAGAGTTCCCTTGAAAAGGAATCCATGTTCATACATTAAAGTCCCTGTGAACCAGAAGTTGCAACCGACTATTCTTCAGTGTTGTGATGTATTTTCAAGTGAAACGGAACATTGAATAGAAGGCAGGGTTTTACTTTAGTGCACCTCCTCTCCATCCCTCGCTCATAGCAGACTGATGGTTAGAGGGGAGTGGTTAAGTATGTTCAACCAAAGCTGCCAAACTGACGTCATCAGAAAAGGAACACCATTACAAAGCGGAAGTACATTTTCAGATTTTGGTTAAAGATTACCACGACAAACTATTTTTTTTCTTCTGTGTATTAACTTGCACAGCTTAATTGTTCACCACAAGACTACTGACAAGTCCCCGGCTTCAAAAGCAGCCACTAACTGAGACCGCCCTGCTCTCGGTTACGGAGGCACTGAGACAGGCAAGAGCAGCTTCCAAATCCACAGTACTCATCCTGCTGGATTTGTCTGCTGCTTTTGACACAGTTAACCACCAGATCCTCCTGTCAACTCTCATGAAGATGGGCATCTCAGGAACTGCTCTCCAGTGGTTCAAGTCTTACCTCTCAGGTAGGTCCTTCAGGGTGTCATGGAGAGGTGATGTGTCTAAGTCACATCATCTAGCTACTGGAGTTCCCCAGGGCTCAGTGCTTGGACCACTTCTTTTCTCCATCTACATGTCATCACTAGAATCTGTCATTCAGAAACATGGCTTTTCCTATCACTGCTATGCTGACAACTCTCAACTCTACTTCTCATTTCAACCAGATGATCCTACAGTTGGTGTTCGTATTGTTGCCTGCCTGACAGACATTTCTGCCTGGATGAAGGAACTTCACCTGCTACTCAACCTTGCAAAGACAGAACTGCTTGTGGTCTCAGCCAACCCAGCACTTCAACATAATATCTCCATTCAGCTAGGTTCATCGCGTATAACTCCGTCCAGGACAGCCAGGAACCTTGGAGTTGTAATTGACGATCAGCTAAAATTCACTGACCACATTACTGCAACAACCCGGTCCTGCAGATTTGTGTTATACAACATTAGGAAGATTAGACCCTTCCTATCAGAGCAGGCCACACAACTCTTGTTCTCTCCAGACTGGACTACTGTAATGCTCTTCTAGCGGGCCTTCCGGCATGCACTATCAAACCCTTGCAACTGATCCAGAATGCAGCGGCAAGGGTGGTCTTTAACGAGCCGAAGAGAGCGCACGTCACGCCTCTCTTCATCAGTCTGCACTGGCTGCCAATAGCTGCTCGAATCAAATTCAAGGCACTGATGCTCGCCTTCAAAGCAACCACAGGCTCTGCACCAATATACTTAAACTCGTTTGTTAAGACTTACACACCCTCCAGAAACTTGCCTTCTGCAAGTGAACGACGCCTTGTGGTGCCATATTTCAATTCGAGCAGCCGAGTCTGTAGCCATTTTCAAAAAAACAGCTTAAGACACATCTTTTCCAGCAGCACCTGAACAATCATGAATAACACTTATCATTCTATTAATTTCCTGTTTGTTTATTTAATAAAAATAAAAAAAATCATTTGTCCAACGTGTTCTGTGCTAGATTAACTGAGACAGCACTTGCATATTGTTGCCCTTGACTGTTTTAGTTGCTTCTATTCTATTGTTTAAGTCGCTTTGGATAAAAGCATCTGCTAAATGGCTAAATGCAAATGTAAATGACTAATAATGTGCACTAACAAAATATATAATTAATTTCATGATGACTTTAACACTGACATTTTAAGGGAATGATTGAAACTTAGTATGATATATTTCCCAAAAATGAACACCCATCTCTGTTTCAGAATAAATTTCTCCTTACTGCACTTTTCCTTCATCTTGGTGGGGACTCCGGGATCGAGGTCCAGTTGCAGTTCAGTAGGAAGTAGAGGTGCTGAGGGTGCTGCATCAACCCCTGGTGTGGTGCACAAGAAAAAAATAGTGGGGGTGTTAAAAAAAAGGGGGAAAAAAAAGCTTTTTAAGGACTACAACAAACGGCTGTTAGGGACTACAACAAGCTTCTTCCCGGGTTGGTGATATCGCAAACCCAAAAATTGACATAATCCCTGCCCCCAGGAACACACAACAAAGGGGGTGAGGCCATGTTGAGAATAGGAAGAGTTGTTGTAGTAGAGCACATTTAGGAGTCTGCTCAAGCTGTCACATCCATCTTTTCTCATTTATTACAATACAGAACGTAACACAAATTTTGATTTCATCATACATATCTTTGTGTTGTGAAGATGAAATAAGGTCTTACGGGTTTGGAACGACATAAAGGTGAGTAATTAATTACAGAAATAAAATTTTGGGTGAACTAACCCTTTAAAGCAGTGGTGTCCAAAGTCTGGCCCGCGGGCCAAATACGGCCCGGGATGAATTTCAAACGGCCTTCAAATGCAGCTTGTCTAGTAAAATATATTATGTGGCCAGCCATGCATAATTTAGAAATCGTGCAGTTTCACAATGTCAACACAAGGTGGAAGTACTAGATTTTAGGCCAGGGAAACATTAACACGTCAAAAGCTGAACGAAACAGCGCTACTTGTGCACAGCGCAACTCACGACCTGAGTCTGAACAAATGTGTTTACTTCCGAAGTGTCTCGATCACAAAACCTCTAAACAGCCAGTGAGAAGTGTTCGAGTTCGATGCAGAGGACTCCGATACAAGCTGCTAATCTCTCTGTGATTTAATTTAGTTTAAAGCCAGTTGAAACAGCACTGACTTAATCAACAACACTAACCTGCAAATCAGGAGAAACACTGAGTCACAATGATCCAGTTAGAATACTTTTCAACCAACAATTCACCAACATTTATCATGGATTTACTGTGACACTGTCACAGAGACGAACTCCGTGATTTGCCTCCTCTGACCATCGGTGGGAGCCCTCTCCCGAATACTGACTCCCACTTACACTGACTCACTACATTTCCCAGAAGCCCGTGCCTTGGACTGATCACTGTGCCAGCTGTCACCCATTACTGGGCTCTATAAGTACCCATAAGTACTTTGCGAAGTCTTGTTTTGCCGTGGTGAACATTTCTGAGCATTATCTCCAAGTCTGACTGTCTGTTGCTGATCCTGTTTGCTATTTATTAGTGATGGCCAAATGAAGCGCTTCGAAGCATTATTGCTTTCTGATACAATTGTGTCGAAAATGGTTCATTACTCGAAGCTTCATTCATATAGAAATTGCAGCACCATCTCCTGGTGAAGTAAATGTAATGCAACAAAGCTGACAACCATAAAATGCAAGTTGGCTTATATGTTAACGCCCCGTTTATTACATGTTTACCGAGGCGATCAAAGCTGAAACAGTGTTAGTGCTGTGAAACTCATTTATGTAGGTGAATTTTACAGATACTGATGAATTGCATGTGTTCACCTTGATAATACAACATTAACCATGATGTGTGTGTGTGTGTGTGTGTGTGTGTGTGTGTGTGTGTGTGTGTGTGTGTGTGTGTGTGTGTGTGTGTGTGTGTGTGTGTGTGTGTGTGTGTGTGTGTGTGTGTGTAATTATTTCTTTAGACAATGACAGAAGATCAGACCAGCTTAAAAAAAGTTGGAAACATCACAGAAATTCTAATGGTTTCTATTAAAATACCAATAGGAACCATTGGCTTTTACCATTTAAACCACTACAGAATTCTTTTTTGTAGTGTGTTTGGGACATATTCCATTAGGATTTAATGCCCCCACCGATAGAACCCAACACATATCAGTAGAGACCCACAGAGACCACTATAATTCCCATTACAACCAATAAAATTCCCATGAAAACCATTAAATCCAATAGAATTTCTGTAATGGTTTCTATAGTTTTTTTTAGCAGGGCAGTATCATGTGTGAAAGCTTTATCTTGTTTAGCTGTGGGAAGCAGAACTCTATAACTTGTTAACTGGTGGGACTGATATTTTTGTATGTTGAAAAGGATGTGCTTGTGTAACTGGTTGTAGCTACTTGTGTAATGTAGCAGAGGGTTTTTGAAGTTTCTGTCTTTGATGCATGTTTTTATGTAACTATGTTCTCTAATTAATAATAAAAAATAAAAAAATAAAATAAAAAATGTGGCAGAGGGTGACACTGAAATAAACTCAATCCACTCTCCTCAACAATAAACCCAATCCAAACACCGACTACGGTGTTGCCATGGTTTGGCTTCACTTTTATAAGAAATTCAGCAGCCAGGTTTCAAAACTGGATTGGGCTGTCAAAGCAGTCAGGTAGTTCACTACAGGAGTGAACCAGCGTGTTTGCTTCAGAAGTAATTTTCACGTGACTAGTGACGTAATGATACAAGCTCCGAAGCAGTGGTTCATTGCAAGGACCGTTCGAGTTTGAAGCATGCTTCGGAGCGTCGGTGTCAGACGTTACATCACTACTATTTATTATTTGCTGTTTGTTATTAATAAAAGCATGCAAATGGATCCCAGCCAGAGTGATGATTTGTTACAGACATTAACTGTAACATATTACAATAATTTTGTCAGAAATGTAGGTTAATATCTTATTTAATTTTTAATGTAGGCATGTATTAATTGAGTAATAAAGGCCAGATTACCAACAATTTTTTGTCATAAACTTTTATATTTATATTTATATTAAATGTGTTCATAGACTTAATACCATAAAGCCATTCTAGATATATATAAATAATATTTTTACCATGTAGTGAGGTGCCGTGTGTGCACTGCAAAAAATGCTCTTATTTATTATTTTTGTCTTGTTTCTAGTCTAAATATCTAAATTCTTAAATCAAGATACATTTAGATAAGTAAAATTATAAATAAAAAAATCTTGTTTTCTGGAAAATCAAATCAAAATTAAGTGAGTTTTTGCTTAAAACAAGCACAATTATCTGCCAATGGGGTATAATAATCCCCAAGATAATTGTGCTTGTTTTAAGCAAAAACTCACTTAATTTTGATTTTCTTTCCCCCCAGAAATCAAGAAAAATATTCATTAGTAATTTTACTTATCTAGTTAAAGCATCTTGATTTTTTTTATATTTAGACTAGAAATGAGACAAAAATACTAAATAAGAAAAGCATTTTTTGCAGTATGGTTTTACCTGTGGTGATCTAAATTACTCGTAGAGTAATAGAGTACTCGGTAATTTAAATAAGAATAGAGTTCTAACTCAGTAATATTTTAATTTTCACCCTTTAAAGCCGAGGTTGTTGAAAGTTTTACTGATATTGTTGCATTAAATTTACATCTGTGTCCTATCTCAAGCTACTCTATGTTTCCAAGAAACAAAACACACACACATATATATATATATATATATATATATATATATATATATATATATATATATATATATATATATATATATATATATATACATACATATACATACATACATATATATATATATATATATATTAGAAAAGGAACCGGCCCCCAGGTGTCCACAACATCGAATCTGGCTCCCTTTTAAAAAAAGATTTGGACACCAATGCTTTAAAGTATATTAAAACACCACAGACATATGAACAACATTAAAAACTTGATTTTCTTTATATCCCTTTGTCTGTAAATGTTCTCACCTGCTTGAGCTGGATGCTTTTCTTCTATTGTCTGTTGTTTCTCCTGGCTCATTTCCCCGCTTTTATCCTGTATTTCTTTCTCCTCGCTCAAGGATTTCAGATCTCTATCTAATGAATTATTTCCTTGTAGTTTTGTTTCTTCATCAGTTTTATTTCTTTGTTGGACATTTTCTGATTCAAACACAGCATGTGTTGCTCCTTCTTCCATCGCAGTGTTAATTTCAAAAGTTTCCTGCAATGGCTCTTGTCTCTCTTTCTCTTTGTTTCTGTTCTGTTCTTGTTTTTCCTCTTCTTGTGTGCTCCTTGTTCGAGACACTGAGTAAACCTGGCCATCATTCTGTTGAATGAATCCATCAATCTTCATTAGAAGTTTTTTGATTTGAGTTTTATTAATCTCATTTTTACTGTTGATCTCATGATATTGACTTCTGAAGTTATTGACTAGGCCCTTAAATTTTTCTGTAAGTATAAAGTCCTTCCATTCTTTGTTTGACATTGTTTCTCTTCCAATAAACAGCACCATTGTGAACTTCAAAGCTTGAGCTCCAATGATCTTCTCAATTTCCTCCACAATGTTCCTCTCATCCTCCTCAAATTTCTTCAGGTTGATGATTAGCAGGAAGACGTGAGGACCAGGATCAGAGAGCTCCAGACTCTTCAGCATCTGTTTCTTCATCTCTTCATTAGTCAGTTGATCATTGAAGAATCCTGGAGTGTCGATGATGGAGATGTTTCTGTCTTCTACCATTCCTCTCTGTATCTCACTGTCTCTGGCTCTGCTCTCTTGAACTGCCTCTTCCAGTATTGCATCTCCCATTAAACTCTTTTCAGCTCCAGAAACTCCAAGCAACACAATCCGCAGATCACGTGCATCACCTGTCAAACAGATCATATCATTATCTGCACCTCTTTATGATCATGAATCATAAATGCTTCCAGGGCTCGACTTTAACACCCACCAATGGAGGACAAACTGAATCACACTGAATCTCAATGCATGACTGAATGTATTTGTTAAATAACCATTTAACAAGTGATATAATAATGTCTCATTATTGCTTAGCTCTAGTCCATATGAATACAGTCAGATACTATGGTAACTTTAGCCATATTAGCCGTGCTAAATTTAACAGTTCCATTTTTTTAGCTATGTCGTTAGTTTTATCCCGAAAATTCACACCATCTGTGTCATTCATAAACGTACATTTATTATGCATTGTATACAGTAGTCAGGTGATGGACTATTTTACGTTCCCACACGAGCACCAACAATTTATAGATTAACATGACAGTACATGCTAGTCGACGTGTTGAATCAACTAATGTATCCAGTAACCATTCAGAAACGTCCAGGTGCAGTCTAAAAGTTGTAACCTCTTCCTGAGTCTCTTCATCTTCCTGAGTTTCAAACATGTAAGGCTGCACTCCACAACTGGTTATTTCGGACATTTTAAAGTGAGAGTCATTTTGTTGTTGACGTTGTATCTGACGCTAGTGGATCTGCTTTCTTCTGGAAAGGTTGTGTGGAGCAGCTCATTTGCATTTAAAGGGACACATACAAAAGCGGCGCTTTTTGCTCACACCTAAATATGGGCAAATTTGACAAGCTATAATAAATTATCTGTGGGGTATTTTGAGCTGACACTTCACACATACATTCTGGGGACACCGGAGATTTATATTACATCTTGTGAAAAGAGGCATAATATGTCCCCTTTAATTTAAATTGAAATGATATTGACAACATACACCGATCGGGCATAACATTATGACCTAATATTGTGCACCAATGTGACCCCTCCTGTTTTAACCTGCCCTCTCCAAGCGGGACTCAAACCGGGTCCGCCAGCATGAGAGTCAGACCCTCTAACAAGGATGCTAAAAGCTGCAACTGCTAGCATCAGTCGCTAGAGCGTCTCTTAAGATCAGAGGAGTGAGGTTTAACTCGCACAGCAACTACTAGCTGGCCTCCGTTACACATGGACTGGACTTGTTTGTTCAGCACATCCCAAAGATGCTCGATTGGATGAGACTTGGGGATTTTGGAGGCTAAGTCAACACTTCAAACTCGTTGTGCTCCTCAAACCATTCCTGAACCGTTTTTGCTTTGTAGCAGGGGGCATTATCTGGCTGAAAGAGGCCACAGCCACCAGGGAATACCGTTTCCATGAAAGAGTGTACATGGTCTGCAACAATGCTTAGGTAGGTAGTACGTGTCAAAGTAACATCCATATGGATAGCAGGTAGGGATGGGCGATATCTTATCGTTCGCGAAATACTGGTAAAAATTCTCCCCACAATAAGAATTAGTCTTCCCACGATAAAGCCTAGGTGATGACGCAATCTATTCACAGAAACTTAAATGTATGGGAATTGGAGGAAAGTTGTATAACTGGATTATGGATTTCCTTCTTGAAAGAACAATACAAGTTAGGGTAGGAGTAGAGTATTCTAAGACATACATGATAGATAATTGAACTCCTCAAGGAAGCGTATGTAGTCCAGTATTTTTTATATTATGATACATTATATTTTTAGTCATATTTAGTCAAGGTGACATTGGAAGGGCAATATTTGC
The DNA here is from genome assembly GCA_033150135.1 of Gobio occitaniae. Lineage (NCBI taxonomy): Eukaryota > Metazoa > Chordata > Actinopteri > Cypriniformes > Gobionidae > Gobio > Gobio occitaniae. The sequence goes on along the minus strand of JARQWZ010003289.1, from coordinate 80,850 downwards.
AGATGATGGGGCAATATGGAAAAGAGGACGTAATATTTAATGTGTATTACAAAGGTTACAAAAAGCAGATGAAGTGGATGAATGGGCAAATAATAGGAGTTTCAGATTATCTGTGGCCAAAACTCAAGTTATATGTTTTAAAAAAGGGAAAAAAGTACCAGAGGTTAAATTGAAGTTATATAAACAGGAGCTGGAGCAAGTCCCAGTAAGTAAATATCATGGTGTATAGATGGAATCTAGACTGACTTTTGCATTGCATGCTAAAAAACTTGTCAAGAAATGTAAAACAGGAGTAAATATTTTACGATGTTTATCTTGGGTTGAATGGGGAGCTTGTAGATTATCTTTGAAAAGAAAGATTATTGTGAAAAATATTCCACATTAATTATCAAGTTTAATGATGTATAATTTACGGTTCTGAAACTACACTCCAAAAAATTTAAGCAATTCAGAATCAAGCTTTAAGAATATGTTGTGGTGTGTTCAGAACATCTCCCATTGCTGCCATGCAGGTAGAAGTTGGAGAAGTCCCTTTATACCTTTCTAAAAATGAATTATTGGGTTAATATAAAAGGTCACAAAGAGAGTCATCCAGTAAAGGGTGTGATAGAAGAATGCTGTGAACACGTGAACGAAAACATTAAAAGCTTTGGATGGACTGCTAACAGGGAAGCAGTAGTTGGTAGTTAAAGACTGTGATGTTAATCCATCTGTGATATTATCCAGTATACCTCCATGGATTTTTTCCTATGACAATAGTAGACTTTCAATTATAAAAAGAAAAGACATTCCAAGACATTATATATGAGACTCTTACAAGTTTGCAAAGAATAAGTAATGTAAGCTTAATAAGGTTTTTGTGGGTTCCAGCTCATTTGGGAGTTGAGACTAAATAAGTGGTTGATAAGCTAGCTAAGCAAGCTCTAAAACACTCAGAGATTGATATACAAGTGACTCTTAGCAAAAAAGAGTTATAAACAACGAATGGCAAGAAATATGGAACTGTGGCAGTAAGGGCAGACATATAATATACAGCAGCAAGTAGGAAATGTTTTTAGGAATAGGAAAGAAGATACAATTATTTCTCGCATCAGAATAGGGCACAATAAACTTTGTTTAAAATAGGAAAATATGAATCAGGTAAATGTAATTATTGTGATCAGGCAGAAACAATAGAGCATGTTTTAATAAAATGTAAAAAAAGAAAGAAAGGTTAAAACTCGTTAAGGAAGTTAGAATGGACATTGAATCAATATGCAAAGCCTTTTGAAAGATCAAGTAGAGCAAGGAAAAATATATGGTGCTATTAAAATAGGGTACAACGGGGCTAAAGGCACACCTTAAAGGGCACCTATTATGCAAAATAGTTTGAACATAAATGTGTGTTGGCAGTGTGTGTACACAAACACCCTATAAAGGTAAAAATCCACCCACTCCCCATAAATCATAAGCAATGTCTCAGAACAAGCCGTTTGCAGATCAAGCCTGTAATGCTCCTCTCAGAAACTGAAGCCCTCCGCGCCTCGATCGCCCCCTCGACTGGTCCCAGTATAGCTCCTAAACCCCACCTCTCCATTAGAATGGACACAAGACACATTAAACAATTAAATTACACTTCAAATAATTGTTTCCTAAAGATGGTTTCTGCCATTTTAGGCTGTTTTTATCACTATGATTTCATTTCAAGTGTTTTTTAAATACTTTAGTTTTAGTGAGTTATTTGATGCTATAAAAACAGGGGGTGTGACGTCATGATTGACAGCTGAGATTGGCGGCTTCTCTGAGTGAAGTTGTCACTGAGGCACTAACAGACTTTTTTCTGAATTTTTGGGAGGAGATTGGAGCTTTAGCTTTCATTTCTCCATTTCTATAACTGTTTCACACCAACATAATGAATTGTTCTGCATCTGTGAGGGCGGGCTTCTGATAATCGCGCCTCTACTTCCTGCTCTCAACTGCGCAACTCCGGTCCCGAGATCGCTACTGCGCAGACTGCGCCGTGTGCGGCCTATGAAAGCTTCAACTCTGGTCAGCGGAAGTCAATGAAGTCGCGTTGTCCATATTTTTTTACGGTCTATGTTGCAGATTCCTGGTAACGTGACGTCACATTTCACAGGCCCCGCACACTAGTGTTGATGTTTCGGAGCGTTATGAATCAGTGTAACGAATCAGCAGTTTCGGAGCGCCAAAGTCACGTGATTTCAGCAGTTTGGCGGTTTGACACGCGATCCGAATCATGATTCGACTCGCTGATTAATAACGCTCTGAAGCTTCATGAAGCAGTGTTTTGAAATCAGCCATCACTGTATAAGTCGTTATTTAGTTTTTTTTTAGCATTATCTTTGCCAGCATATGCTCACATAGCAGTCAGTTCGCCATTGCGAAGTGGAAGATGACCGCAGAAACAGATAAAGGGGGAGCTCTCACTGCCAGCAATGATCCTGAGATTCCCGACAGGGATCCCCCATGGCCATATCTCAAGGATATGTGTGAATTCACTGAAGTCAAGGGAGATTCTTATCGGCTGAAATGTCTTCTTTGCCTGCCACGGGTGAATTAAATTTCTCAAATAAAAATCAGAGAAAAAATATTGAGGTAAGTTGACGTTAATGATGACATTAATGTTGTTACTATTGTTAGCCAAGTGATTTCATATTGAAACGTGCCTTGTAAACAGCTAGCTAACGTTAGTCAAGTTCGCTAGCATATATTGATAGCTAATGGTGGCAGACTTGGCGTTGTGTGTGATTAAACCGTAAGCTGGATGCAGTAGAGAATCAAGCTAGTAAGCTGGTTCTCCCTGCATGCTGTCGATCGGTCATGGATGATCCAGTCGGGGCTAGACTTGGAAAAGCTGACAAGTCCGGTTTGCCACACTAACGTTAGCTCAGTGTTTCCCAAACTTTTTTCTTTCGCACCACACTATTTACTATGAAAACATCGGTAACACTTTACAATATGGGCGCACTAATATTCATGCCCTAACGCACAAATAATCATGAGTTAATGTGTGACTCATGAAGAACTAAACCATTACCAGTGTTGGGAGTAGTTAACTACAAGTAGCGACGCTACTAATTTAACTAAATTTTTCAGTAGCTTTTCAGTAGCTCAGTTACTTTTAAAACAATGTAGCTTTTCCAGTAGCTACATTTTCCAGCAAGTAGCGGTGTGGCGTGACCAAAAGCTACATTCCGTTTTGTGTTTTGACAAGCCTGCAAATGCATTGAAGCAGCACAGTGTTTTCTTCATATTTGATCACATACTAAAATCGCACGTTACCGCCATCTATTGTTTCATTGCGCATCTTGCGGCTTTAATTACGGTTCACAGAGAAGAGATCGTCTGAAGATTATGTAAAGGACGTACAGGAGTGTGTTGATAACTTTACACGAATCGACTAGTAAAGGTTACACTTGATTTATACAAACAAAAGATTAAAACGCTGTCTGCGTAGAAGACTTCAAGCACATTTAGGTGAATAATAGCCTTTTTAAATCGATTATCCTGCTAAGGCAGTTTAATCTGTCCCACCAGTTTTATAAAGAACCTGAAAGATCACTACCGTGGTGTTTGCATCATTGCACTGGCAAAGCATCTGTCAATTGAATAGAAAACTATATTGCGATGTAGTTTAGTGCACTTATCCCACGGCAAAGGCTCTGATCAAATTAAATAGGTTGCGTGGGTTTCAGAATGAAGTGCACAATGTTCACACAAGCAGCGTATGATTCACGTCTCAGAGCGGCTCTGATCACACCATCACTGCACGTGCTGTGAGTTTACCTGCATTTTTGTCTACTCCTGTGTATCCAAGTTGCTTATAATTAGTTCTTGCATTGATGTGACATGTCATTTGTCGTGAATTTGCACTTTGACAGTCCGTTTAAGACTACATTTGAATATTGTATATTTGGATAGTTTACTTAATAAAATGTACTCTTATCATAATTGTATTGCATTGTGTTGTTTTAAACTCCACAAATTTTAATTAAAACACTATTCCTTAACGATTATTCAGTTATTTGTAAATATGCAATTTAATTGTAACAAAAAATATATATCAAAGTAGTTTCAATGTAGCTAGCTATATTTTAGTAGTAACTGGTAGTGTATCTAACTACTTTTTCAGAAGGATAGCTTGACTTAAACTACTTTAATTTATAAGTAGCTTGTCAAACTACAGTTTCAGAGTAGCTTCCCCAACACTGACCATTACTGCATCAACAACTAATGAACATTCTATATGATTAATAGATTAACTAATATATGAATTGCTATTAATTAAATATGACCATGCATTAATTCCCCAATAACATGTTATATTAACTAATAATGTAAATTAATCTGTTAAAAACTACAATGGGTCAAAGCTCAAAGCCATGCATTTTAACTTTATTTTAATCATTAATTAATCTTTAATTAATCATTAGCTAATGATTTGCAAAGGTATCATTCTGTCATGACTTTACTTGTTAAGTAATATGTCATTGTGGTTATGGCTTTAGTTAATAGTATCTTGCACATCTTCTGTTTGACGCAGCAAATGTTATGGAACATGTCTATTGCAAGTTCAACCCCTATACTGCGTTAAGTTGCTTCATTGTCTCTTATGATTGCAAATCTAACAAATTCTTAATTCCAATATCCAAACTTATCATTTGTTCCATTAAAGCATTGCATATCACTCCCAAAACAATTGATTTGCTTAATTATTGATACAGTTAATTTGAATAATTAGGGGTTTGTATCCCTACACCTATTGTATCCTTTCGCGTATTATTCTTCTTCCGCCATTGAAGTTTATGTTAGCCCATAGAACCGTTAGCAAGAAATTTGTAACCATTTGACATTCTGAGTGAGGACAGTCCCAACATTAAATACACCAATTTTAGTGTCTCTAACTCAATCCCTCTAGCGCCACCACCTGTCCAAAGTTTCACTCATGTTTATGTTAATAAATCGTTTTTTCCTCTGATTCCTGAGCTCATGCCGATTTGATATGACGTCATTTTCCGTCATTATAAATTTCCCGCCATTTAAAATTTTCCCAAAAACGTACATTTGCAAACTCGTCCTAGGCGGTTCGTCCAACTTGCACAAAAATTGAGCCAGATCATCTTCAGGCGGTGCCAACAAAAGTTATGGAATATGGATATGGTCAAATAATTTGTGAAAAACACGCGAACAAATTTTACATAGCGGTTGCAAAAATACACATAAGGCTATATCTCCGCAACACTTTATTGTATTCAAACCAAACTTGGTACATGTCATTATGAGCATGACTTGAGGCAACATGCAGTGTTTCGGCGCAGCGCCACCAACTGGTCCGGAGATACGAAAAATTGCTATTTTTGCTTATAACTTCTGAACCGTTTGGCCAAAAATCATAAAAGTGAAAAGAGACGTCATGTCGAGTCGACTGATATCCAATTTTACCATATCAGCCATTTTGAATTATGTGATAAAATGCTGTATTGTATTAACACATGAATGGATTGTTACGAAACTTGGTATGGGTCATCAGCACAATACCCTGAAGGAGCCTGAGAAGTTTCGAAACAGCGCCACCTAGTGGATTTCTTTTTCAAATGCTTATAACTTTGGGTGTGGTTGACTTATTTTCATGGGAGTCTTTTTTTGGCTCCTGAATCCTTGCCGAGTCCAACGATACCAGACTTGCCATGTTTCGGCATATGGTTTGTGCAGCATTGTAATTAAGTGCTTATAAAACATTAGCAGATATCTTCAAAATCGCTAGTCCGATCGAGACGAAACCAGCATCAGAAGTTCGGAAACATAGGTCGATAGTCACGATCGTGAGCCCAAATGTCAAAATATTGATAGTAAGGGGTAGTAAAATACAATCAAAGTCAGGTGTCAGTCATTTTTCACGTTTTTTTTCATTTAAATGTCTATAACTCTATAACCATAAGTAGGAAAATGATGAAATGGCAGAATTGTAGAGATGTTCATCAATTGTAAATGGACCAAATTTGGAGTCTCTAAGACCAACTCCATAGCGCCACCACCAGTTCAAAAATTCAACATTTAAACTGTTATAACTTTTGAACCATTTGATATAGAGAAATGAAACTTAGTACACCTGATTCCTCTCATCGTGTTGATCTTATTCATTATCTTACATCAAAACTCCGCCCATTACAGTAGAAGCCATTTTGAAAAGTACAGTATTCAGTTTTTTTGCTACTCCTCCTTCAAAATTTGTCCAATTCTTACAAAACTTGGCAGAGATGATCTTTGGACCGAGCTGCACAGAAAGGACTGAACAGAATTTTTTGTCCTACTGGTATAAAAAAAAAAAAGTTTTATGAATCAGTGAGCCGAATCATGATTCGGATCGCGTGTCAAACCGCCAAACTGCTGAAATTTGGCGATTCAAACCGCTGATTGGACTCGCTGATTCATAACGCTTCGAAGCTTCATGATGCCTTGTTTTGAAATCATCATCACTATGTAAGTCTTTATTTAGGGTTTTTTTGCGCACAAAAACTATTCTCGCCGATTCATAAAGTTATTTTAGAACCACTGTAGTGAGATGGACTTTGTAACGACGTCTTTAGTACCTTTTAAGGGTCTTGAGAGTGTAAAGTGCCATTGTGCCAATGGAGGCCTTTCAGAGCCATCAGATTTCAACTAAAATATCTTCATTTCTGTTCCGAAGATGAACGGAGGTCTTACGGTTGTCGAACGAGATGAGGGTAAGTAATTAATGACAGAATTTTCATTTTTGGGTGAACTAACCCTTTAACAAAAGTAATTAAAGTAGACTGTGGGTAATGTTACTTAACCAATTTGAAGCAGTTGTTGAATTTTTTTTTATAGCTAACTTAACTAACGAGAAACAGAGAGCAGCTTGAATGTTCCCCGTTGAAATGGCAGCTCTCAACGGCCACCAGGACTTGTACAGTTTTATAAAAGCTATTTATTATTTGTCGTAAAGTGTAAGAATCACCTCAGAAAAATAAATTATTCTGTCAGGCGCAGTTGAAGCCTAGGACAAACGCTGTCAAGATGAGATGGTGTAGCCAGGCTATGTCTGTGTCATTATTCAAACATCATGTCCATAACATGTTACGAAATAAAAAGTTTAATACCTCAGAAAAATGAACTTTCCTCTCTTGTCAACATTAGCTTGATGTGAGCGCGGCGCGCGCTCTTCAGTTGAGGAGGCGCGCGCTGTATATTCACGTCACAGAAAGACGTGCACTCAAAGTAATCGGATCAGATCACATGGTGGAATTTTTCGTTCGATCGGTTCATGAAAAGGTTTATCCCACCTCTCTCAAACCGATTACAATTTCATTCGGTTTGGCCATTTTTATTCCGATTGAGGTGTTTATATGGAGTATTTTTATTCGGATTGGATTTTTAAAAAAATTACAATGCTCGATGTAAACGCACCTAGTGACTCAGTCTCCTGCTACTGTGTACGATGCATCATTTTATGATCAAAAGCGCACGGAGCAGAAAAGCCTTGAATGAAGCGCGTTTGGATATATAAAAACATAAGACTCCAAAAGATCATTACCATAAACGACCCTGGGCGCTTGTGGTAGGCTATATTTGGTCATTTAATTTACACTAACCTTCATTTTCCGATGCCATTATGTCTCACAGTTTGTTTTCTTCAGAGTCTCTTTATCTTGACAGAACTTGAGGAAGAGAAAGTAAAAGCGTCTACTGCTTGCACAACTTCCGACAGGGGCGCAACACATTTGCTGAGGGGTATTAGCACATGTTTGAGTAGGCTAATCAGTCAGTAATAAAATTTGAACAAATGTAGTAATAATAATAATAATAATTTAATTTATAAACCACAGCTAAAACAAATACAACAGAATGAAGATGAAACGAAGTAAAAAGTGCTTTAAGGTTTTCAAGTATCTAGGCTAACAGTAGCCTACAGAAATTGAATAACTAATAAAGTCACTGCATAAATTAAATATAAATTAATCAAGTTAAAGGTTAGTTAGTCAAGAGCAGTGAGTGGTTTTTATATTTTGTTTTTCGATTAACATTAATAACAGAGCAGAAGGAATATAAAAACAAATATTTTTAAATTAATGACTGAAAACTTGTAGTTGTCCTGCATGGCCTAAATCTTATTGAGCGTCTGTAAAATGTGCTGAACCAAGAAGTTTGATCCACTTCAGCTCGACTTCGCAACTTACAGGACTTGAAGGATCTGCTGCTAACATCTTGGTGCCAGACACAACAGCACTTTTAGTGTCCATGGTTGGCAGGTTGGCACTGTTTTGTCGGCACACTGAGGACCAACAGCATATTAGGCATAACGTTTTGGCTCATTGGTGTATTTTGCAGTCAGTTCCAAACAGTAGAGAGCTGTCATTCCTGGGTCACACTTTACGTGACGTGTCTTTACTATGTAGACCCTTACATAAAAAAAAACCCAGGCACAATGTACTTATTGCGTAATTGTATTGTACTTATTGTGTTCTTGTTGCATTATAAAACACTTTTGCTGCTATGGACCTTTTTCACAGACTGTCAAATTTGACATGTTTCTATTTTCTGACCAGCAACATAATCAATCTACTGTATATTTCCCCCCTCTTTTTGGAAATGTGGAAAAGTTGGATATTGGAGGATACAAAAATTATATTTGCTCTCATTTCATAGTTTACCCAACTATGATAACTTCCGCTTCTGAATGCGGGAAATGTGGAAAGGGTCCATTGAGGTGGGATACGGTTAAGGTCAAGGACAAGATTAGATTAGATTAGATTCAACTTTATTGTCATTACACAAGTACAAGTACAAGGCAACGAAATGTAGTTTAGGTCTAACCAGAAGTGCAATAGCAGCAAGTTTCATGGTATGGTTAGGTTTAAGGGTGCATGGCTTAAGGTGCAAGTCAACAGTGAGTGTAATTATAGATGTATTTATAAATACCTGCATGTAATTACAAGTCATTTACTCTGCCAGGTTCACTCGATCACTGTACGCAAATTCCTTCAGAAAACAATGTGTGGCGCACTTAAGTGTTTTCTGAAAAAAAGAAACTATTTCGAACATTTTAAATGATAAAAATCCATGACTAAATTTATTGCAAATATTTCTCATCACTAAAATGTAGTAATTCAAACTAATGTAGTGAAAACAGTGACCATATTTCTGAAATGCATGGAAACCGGCGACATTTCCTATTTCAGTGGTCAAAATATCACTAAAATCTCATTTGTTATTATATTTTCATTAAAAAGCAGGGATACATTTATAGGGATTCATTAATACATTTTTGAATGTTTTTGTTGTTGTTGTGGAGTCCCTATATTATTATTAACATTAATAATTATTATGATTTAGTTTGATTATTAGGATTTTTGGTCTGGATTTAATACAATAAAAAAAACACAAAAACAAACAAACAATGAAAACAGTTAATGGTAAGATAACCATTGTAAATAAGCAGTTCAAAACAATATATAGCTTTTTAGGATTATTTTAAGCAGAAAGTATATGTATTCTGCACATGTATTGGTTGCAAGTGTAATTGTTTGAGGTTAGGGTTTTTATATTTAAAGGAAATGTATGTAAGATTGTGGCCAAAACTGGTACTGCAATCACTTTCAAATTACTGTAGAGCGGTGTATCCCCTCTCCCCCTCCCCCTGACTCGAGGTTGCCAGATAGGCTGCAGGATCCAGCAGAAACGTAGGCTGCTACAAGGAGCTTTCAATGGCAAGTGACGAGTCCTACACAGCAAGTTCTTTGTTTTTTCATTGTCACAACGTTTTTCTGATTCATAACGAGGTCTTTTAGGTTTCGTAAAGTTTTATTTTTTATCCAAAAAGTTGGTAGCTGCAGCTGTGGTAACTAGAGCAGAGCTGGCAACCCGGATGCCGAAACACTACGGACTTTGTGATTGGTAGATAGGTGGAGGGTGGCGCTTCAGGCTAAAACACAACATGTCAACATCAATATCAGTTGAGGGCTGCAACTTCACTTTTAAAATGACAATATCCTGGCCGGACAACTGTTGTCAGTGATATAAATATTTGAAATTAACATGATTTCTTAATTTCTGACATATCAGGGCGATTTTATGATTAATTGAAATATATTTCTTACATACAGTTCCTTTAAGTTATAGTTCAGATGTGTGGTAATCACTGCGTTGTGACTGCGGAAATCTCCAAGTAGGGCTCGCTGCAGCCTGCGGTGGACGTCCAACCCGGCTCACATCCAAGTGTGACGTCAGAATCCAGGCATATCTCCAATACGCCACCTTCCGTGACTTAAAACAACTGTGCAAAAACTGTTGTAGGCTACTTCCTATCGGAAGTATGTAGAAGTTAATGGTATTATTCGTAACCATGTTCGTAACTAATCTTTAGATAATACACGTTTTCTTGTTTTTGTAATGGATGTCTAGGCTAAATGGCACAAATTAAAAATGGCACCACCACCATCAATTTGGTAAAGAATGTCTAAATAAACGGTATACGGAGATATTTCCTCATAAAACAGCCGGTAAAACGCTTTCACTGTTTGATTAGAGTTAGGTTTCTTGTTAATAAAAATCTTTATACATTACTTTATTAATAGCTATATGTAATGAGATAAATCCACATTTATGATGACCGATTTTGACCAACCTATCATAAGTAGCCTACATTTTGGTAATCACGCTCAACATATTTTTATTAACTTAAAGTTTTCATTTAATTTCTAAAGATATGTTCCACCTATCATAAACAGGAGTGTGTAAACATTTAAAAGACAGGATCGACAGTCCTCGATATGCAGTATGCTACAAATACATAGGCTAAATAGAGATATTGCTTGCTTTGATAGATTATACAAGTTAGGTAACATGGTATTGACCTTGTTCATCAACACAACTTGATATAAAATGTGTCCAGGTCCTCCATATACTTAAAGGGGCTTTATGCGTTTTTCTGAAATGTAAACTCGCGACTGACACCTGTGGCCAAAAAACAGAACTGCTCTCATTTTCTGCTCGCTCTCGCAGCGGTGGTGACGTCACATCCGCAGACAGCGCGGGAAAAGACGACCCGCCAGAAAATAGGAAAAATAGGATACAGGCTTATAGGTGCACCCACTGTGAGCGGACAAGGTGTCAGTATGCTCATCAGGAGATGTTTGAGTCATAAATGGTAAAATAAAAAGGCTATTGTTACGTTTACAGGGAGTGCAGAATTATTAGGCACGTTGATTTTCTGATCATATTTTTTTTCCGGGCACATTTGACCAATTCCAAACCACAGTAATCCTAATAACTACTATTGATTTAGTATTTAATAATGTATAAGTGATATATAATTGTTCATGAAGGCTGGAAATGAAAATCACCTTATATTCAGGTGTGCAGAATTATTAGGCATGTTTTCTTTTACAGATAAATTGAGCCAAAAAAGAGATTTAACTCAGACTGAAAAGTCAAAAAGTATTAAATGCCCATGAGAAGGATGCAATACTAATGCAATACTAGACATTGCAGTTAAGGCGTGACCATTGGACAGTGAAATGCTCGTTGGGTCAGCAGGATCTGACAAAAACAGGTGGTGAAGAAAAGACACCTGTTAACTGCAAAAGAATTAAGAATTAAGGTGAAGAATTAAGGGTGAAACCATCAGGAACCCTTTAGTCTCCAGCGCCACCATTTTCCAAAGCTGCAACCTACCTGGAGTCTCCAGAAGTGCAAGGTGTCAGGATCTCAGAGACTTCAGTTAGGTAAAGAATCCTAAAAAATGACCCCCACTAGATAAGAATCACAAGCTGAAGTGTTGTAAAATACATGAAGAAGGTTTTTTTATAGGCTTTATGGACAGATAGGTTGAAAGTGACTCTTGAAGGACCAGCACCACATCCTCTAGTACCACTGTTTGAAGAATTCATCTTCCAGAATCTGGCAGTACGTTTTGGGAGTTCATTTTTAGTCCATCTCTGCAAAACGAACTTCAGGATGGACTAAAATGAACTCCCAAAACGTACTGCCAGATTCTGGAAGATGAATTCTTCAAACAGTGGTACTAGAGGATGTGGTGCTGGTCCTTCAAGAGTTGGTTTCTTGAACATGACAATGAGTTCACTGTACTAAAATGGCCCCCACAGTCACCAGATCTCAACCCAATAGAGCATCTTTGGGATGTGGTGGAACGGGAGCTTCGTGCCCTGGATGTGCATCCCACAAATCTCCATCAACTGCAAGATGCTATCCTATCAATATGGGCCAACATTTCTAAAGAATGCTATCAGCACCTTGTTGAATCAATGCCACGTAGAATTAAGGCAGTTCTGAAGGCGAAAGGGGGTCAAACACAGTATTCGTATGGTGTTCCTAATAATCCTTTAGGTGAGTGTACATGTCCACTAAAAAGTATTTACTTTTTCATTGTCCTCTCCAGCCATCACTTCTCCTCTCCTAGGTGACTGTTCGGTGGTTATGGTGGACTCTGACACCCTGAAGACAAGCTAAAGGGTTAAGTAAACAATTTGTAAAGCATCTTTGTAGCCTTTCAACCATTCAAACCATTTCAGACATTGAAAACATTCAGCATTCAGTTCAGCTTCACAATCTAGGAGGAAACATTTAAAGCATGTGTGTAGTTCGAATGTACAACACGAATTCTCACAGGTGACATGTTTTGCAAAAGCAAACGACACCACCACTTTCGGAGCCGAGGGATGTCATCCTGACAGATATACCACAAAGCTGAGAATGCAGTTGAAAAACTTACTGGGAAAAAAAACAACAACTGAGAATTTGAGGTTTTCACCTGTTTAAAGTAAAATGTCCATTCCAGGGCCATATGCAGTGCATACTAAAATAGACAAATACCATTAAGAAAATTTAAATGCTACAATTTACGGTCACCAGCTATTCTGTACTTTTGTTCTAAGTACACAACTAAATATATTGTATGTAAATTAAACCAATCTTTTCCATCAGAATAACTGCCCATAGTCTGTAAATTCACAACTTACCATCAGCATGCACACACCACAATCTGGTCCCTCTGCCTGGGTTGGAATATTCTGTGAAATAAGCATAGGTAATGTATTTTTCCATACATAAAACTATTGAATAAGGACTGGAAAAAAAGTGATTATATTCATGTACCTTGGTTTTGATGATTTTCCATGGGCCAGGGAGCAGCCGTACTGCAATTGAGCTTTAGAAGAAAATTATATTGTAGCTATATTGTAGAATTATTGCCATGAAAGATTAACTGCAGAGAGAGCCAATTTCACACTTGTATCACCAGAATGATTTTGCACTCTCTTGCCCCACACTACTCACCAAACCACACCCATCCCTAACGCCATAGACAACTGCCAAATACTTATGTGAGGGGCAAATAAAACTGGCCTGATTTGCTGACATTGTTTGCACCTATGACCCTTTATGCGTAGGTATATCAATATGCCATTGTTTGATTGTTTAGATACAACAAATACACAGTTATCTGTCCATACATATGTGTATTTCACGAGTTCACACGTACATCAAATTAAATGGAGTAAAGATTATGCGTATTTGGCGTGCTGTCCGGGGGAGGGCTCCGGGCTCGGAATTTGGCCCGAACCCAGAGTATCCCCCCCATGATAAAGATAGTCTAGAACTAGACTGTATTTTATTATGGATTGTGTTGACGACTAATGAGTTTATTAAATCAAAGTGAGGAGATGGGGTGGTGGAGGGATGCTAAAAATAAAAACGGTCAACGAAAGAAGGTGAATATGCTGTATATATACACACACCTCTTATCGTTGATTAAATCGATTGGCTTGATGTGCTCCACATGTGTTAAATTATAGGTTTAATTATCTGAGGGTGCTCCACTTGGGTTTGATTAGGTTTAATTATCTGGACGTGCTCCTCCCGAAATTAGTTACTAAAACTTCACTTGTATTGGTTTGGTTCATTGTGATGTTTGTGTTCCATGTAGATGTTTTGATTTTATGTAAAAGCCTATCCAGGGGACAAGAGCTGCAAACTAGCTTTATGCTAGATGTCCTATCGGTTGTCTGTATGTAACGATGCTTAGTGTATTGTCCCTGTTAAATAAACAAATGAAATAAAATAAACAATTTGAAGGGCAGCTGTCTTTAACTTTCAGAGCATGTACAATAAGGAGAATGTCATTTGTGGAACATCATGCAGAGCACAATAACATTCAACCTTCAAAACCTAAGAAATGAAACTTACATGGAACAATGAACTCTTTTTTTCTTAGAACAGCACATCATAAGGAACACTGAACCGTTCCAAGTATTTGGAAATTCAACCTGAACAAGTGTAAATAGGCACTGTCGCCAAAACCACAAGGGTTGGCTGAGTCAAGCTGATAAATCCAAAAATGCTTTGGAAGCAGGACCTGTGAAGTACATAGTGTCGAGTACCTGTGCATTTGATTCACAAATGCCTTGACACCTTACCTTTTGTGACTTTGGAATAATTATTTCAAGTCATTTTGACTTGAATGTAACTAACAAGTTGCATGTTCATTAAAGAATATTTGCAAAAACTGTCACTGCTTTCATTAGAAAATACACGCTCCTTCAAAATATTTGTCTCTATGCTACCAATTCAGCTAGTGTTACATTTAAAGACTTATGGTGAGAAAAAAAGTGTCCAGGTTTCCACACTGGAAAAAGGATGCAGCCTTTCGATGCTGCATCATCCTATAGGTGTTAATTGTGAAAAGCATTGCACACTTACCAAATATACTGTGACCAAATCCAAATTTGCAACAACACCCGTCACAAATATAAATAAGAAAGCCCACAATAAAAAGGCTATTATAAACAGTAATAACACAAATGGCATACCATGCAACAAGGTGTAGAAACGGGTACTCAAAAATGGGTCTTGAAGATTAGGTGGATGCCAAGTGGAAACAACATTAGCATCTACTGCACAGACATCCTTTCCCTGATAAGATAAAAATTAAGTCAGTAAAAATGCTTTAAACAGAAAGCTTAAAATAATAGAAAATATTGAAATGTCACATATATATTTCAACAACTTAATATATGCCTTTGAGGTCCCCAGAAAGTCTCTGAAGTAGTGTCTTAAAATACCACTCAGATCATAATACTAGCATTCCTCTTTACACTCTTTTGAGTCCTGTTCTACACAAGCTGTTTCTGTGTCATGCAGCAGTTGGTTTAGCTCTTGCCTTCAACATATCAGTGCAGTGTCAGTGAGGAAATAACAACAGACTCTCAGCTCTGATGTTAAATTTTACCCCATAGGCCACAGCATATGGACAGGTGACCACAGCCCATCCACCTGGTAAAGGAAAACACAAATCTCCGGGCTCCTTCCTCTTCCTCAAAACTTTTGACATCGGTGGGAAAATTTTGTGTAATTCCATCCTCTTCCACACTTCTGTTTTTTTCTGAAGAGTGCCCTGTCCACTTCAAATAAGTGCCACTTCGCAACATTTTTGTGAAGGCATGACTGCCTTGGTTTGGCACAAGGACAAAGCCAAGAAATGGTTTTGGCATCATACGTAACCATAACTCAAAATCATGAGCATCAACAGGACTGGCTGCTGCATTTCCTACATTAAAGATATGAAGAAAGAAAAATGTTTCAAACACACTTAAGTTCTGTTAATTACACAATGTAAAGCAGCTACAGACCTACCACTCTAAAAAAAAAAAAGGTTCTATATGGCACCAAAAATAGTTCTTGGCTCGTAATCATAGGGGAACCTTTTTTAGTGCTATATAGCACCATTTTTGGTGCTTCAGTGGTTCTTCAGAGGTTCTTCACCGGTTCTTTGACTAAGGTGCTATATAGCACCTCTGAAGAACCACTGAAGCACCAAAATTGGTGCTATATAGCACTAAAAAAGGTTCCCTTATGATTACGAGACTTTTTTTTTAGAGTGTACATGGAGCCCTGGATATTGGGTCCTATTGGACCATTGTGCTTAGCCTCTCATTTTATACCTCAAATTATATTGTTTGGTAGTAGAATTGGTAGTATTATTATTATCTTTTAATAATAATTACTATGATCTATTACTATTATCTGTTTTTTTTTACAGAAACACTGAATAACCAACAATATCTTAAGCACTGCCACCAGTTCATTTAAACTGACACATATGCATTAATACCAAGTTTTATTTCTAATTGCTAAAGTTCTATCGTTAGATAGTGCTTACAGTGAGGAAAATAAGTATTTAAACACCCTGCTATTTTGCAAGTTCTCCCACTTAGAAATCATGGAGTGGTCTGAAATTTTCATCGTAGGTGCATGTCCACTGTGAGAGACATAATCTAAAAAAAAAATCCAGAAAGCACAATGTATGATTTTTTAACTATTTATTTGTATGATACAGCTGCAAATAAGTATTTGAACACCTGAGAAAATCAATGTTAATATTTGGTACAGTAGCCTTTGTTTGCAATTACAGAGGTCAAACGTTTCCTGTATTTTTTCACCAGGTTTGCACACACTGCAGGAGGGATTTTGGCCCACTCCTCCACACAGATCTTCTCTAGATCAGTTAGGTTTCTGGCCTGTCACTGAGAAACACAGAATTTGAGCTCCCTCCAAAGATTCTCTATTGGGTTTAGGTCTGGAGACTGGCTAGGCCACGCCAGAACCTTGATATGCTTCTTACAGAGCCACTCCTTGGTTATCCTGGCTGTGCGCTTCGGGTCATTGTCATGTTGGAAGACCCAGCCTCGACCCATCTTCAATGCTCTAACTGAGGGAAGGAGGTTGTTCCCCAAAATCTCGCTATACATGGCCCCGGTCAGCCTCTCCTTAATACAGTGCAGTCGCCCTGTCCCATGTGCAGAAAAACACCCCCAAAGCATGATGCTACCACCCCCGTGCTTCACAGTAGGGATGGTGATCTTGGGATGGTACTCATCATTCTTCTTCCTCCAAACACGTTTAGTGGAATTATGACCAAAAAGTTCTATTTTGGTCTCATCTGACCACATGACTTTCTCCCATGACTCCTCTGGATCATCCAAATGGTCATTGGCAAACTTAAGACGGGCCTGGACATGTGCTGGTTTAAGCAGGGGAACCTTCCGTGCCAGGCATGATTTCAAACCATGACGTCTTAGTGTATTACCAACAATAACCTTGGAAACGGTGGTCCCAGCTCTTTTCAGGTCATTGACCAGCTCCTCCCGTGTAGTTCTGGGCTGATTTCTTACCTTTCTTAGGATCATTGAGACCCCACGAGGTGAGATCTTGCATGGAGCCCCAGTCCGAGGGAGATTGACCGTCATGTTTAGCTTCTTCCATTTTCTAATGATTGCTCCAACAGTGGACCTTTTTTCACCAAGCTGCTTGGCAATTTCCCCGTAGCCCTTTCCAGCCTTGTGTAGGTGTACAATTTTGTCTCTAGTGTCTTTGGACAGCTCTTTGGTCTTGGCTATGTTAGTAGTTGGATTCTTACTGATTGTATGGGGTGGACAGGTGTCTTTATGCAGCTAACAACCTCAAACAGGTGCATCTAATTTAGGATAATAAATGGAGAGGAGGTGGACATTTTAAAGGCAGACTAACAGGTCTTTAAGGGTCAGAATTCTAGCTGATAGACTCAGCTGTATCATACAAATAAATAGTTAAAACATCATTTTTTTTGGTAGATGTCTCTCACAGTGGACATGCACCTACGATGACAATTTCAGACCCCTCCATGATTTCTAAGTGGGAGAATATATACAGGCAAAAGATGACGTTAACGGGCATAGTGCAACAGGGCAGAAATCAGTCTGGCGAGTAAAGTAAACCAAAAAAATGACTAGCCAATGGCGATCCTATTGTCAAGGTGTGTGTTGAGGTTTGGCTACATACATTAAATTACTTCGACAGTTTTTATGTATAAAACAACATTGTCCTTACCTCTACTGGCCCACTGCTTGACATCAACAACCCAATGTTTTATATAAACAGCAGCCATATCACCCTGCAGCCCAAGACTGGTTTCCCACTGAAGCTAAGCAGGGCTGAGCCTGGTTAGTACCTGGATGGGAGACCATCTGGGAAAACTGGTAGAGGTGTTAGTGAGGCCAGCAGGGGGTGCTCACCCTGTGGTCTGTGTGGGTCCTAACACCCCATTATAGTATTGGGACACTATACTGTAACAAGCACCGTCCTTCGGATGAGACGTTAAACCGAGATCCTGACTCTCTGTGGTCATTAAAAATCCCAGGATGTTCTTCGATAAAAAGTAGGGGTGTAACCCCGGCATCCTGGCCAAATTTGCCCATTGGCCCCTCTCCATCATGACCTCCTAATCATCCCCATATACAGATTGGCTTCATCACTCTGTCTCCTCTCCACCAATCAGCTGGTGTGTGGTGGGCGTTCTGTCGCAATATAGCTGCCGTCGCATCATCCAGGTGGATGCTGCACATTGGTGGTGGTTGAGGAGATTCCCCCTTCTATATGTAAAGCGCTTTGAGTGCCTAGAAAAGCGCTATATAAATGTAACAAATTATTATTATATAATATGTAAACAAACTTTTATTTTGGATGCGATTAATCACGATTAATCCATTACCCAGCACTAGTCTAAACCAAGCCTGCAGTGCTCCTGTCAGAAATTGAAGCTTCCGCGCCTCGATCGCCCCCCGGTGGCCGGTCCCAGTATAGCTCCTAAACCCCACCCCTCCATGTATTTGAATGGACGCGAGACAAACTAAACAATTCGATTACACTTCAAATAATTGTTTCCTAAAGATGGTTTCTGTCATTTTAGGCAGTTTTTATTACGAAAATTTCATTTCAAGTGTTCGTTTTTTAAATAAGTTTAGTTTTAGTGAGTTATTTGATGCTATAAAAACGGGGGGTGTGACGTCATGATTGACAGCTGAGATTGACGGCTTCTCTGAGTGAAGTTGTCACTGAGGCACTAACAGACTTTTTTCTGGATTTTTGGGAGGAGATTGGAGCTTTAGCTTTAATTTCTACATTTCCATAACTGTTTATTTCACACCAACACAATGAATTATTCTGCATCTGCGAGAGTGTGGGCGGGCTTTTGATAATCGCGGGCCTATGAAAGCTTCAACTATAGTCAGCGGAAGTCAATGAAGTCGCGTCGTCCATATTTTTTTACGGTCTATGGTCTAAACATGTAAATTACATAAAGTTAAGTTATTGACAATGAGAAATGACACAAAATAGTGATTAGTATTAGTTTTACAATGTGAATACCATTACAAGGAGCCAGTCCACTTAATCCACGACTTAAACTTTGTCTTTCTTATTTTTTGTAGAAATGGAGAGAACCCATACTATGCAGTTGCCAAAAAACACCCTCCAATGGCATGCTGCAAGGGATGCTCCCTCTCCCTTTCTGTCTTTCCTTCCCTCTCTCTTCTCTCTCTCCTTCTTTCTCATTCCACCTCCCTCACTGTGAAGTACTACTAGCACATAGTGGATCCCTTCAACACAGAAATTCACATTCCTGTTACCCAGTGTTCATTAATAAAAAAAAATAAATAAAAAATAAATAAAAAAAACTTAATTGACATGCTTTTAAAATGGCACACGAGTTTGGGTAACAGGTTTGAAAAAAACAAACAAACACGCATCCATCTTCAGCTTAGAAACCTTGTAAAAAATTAAATAGTTACCTGAGATTGACCAATACACATTTTGAATAGTTAAATATGTAGTATTAGATTCAGTGTTAAAATAAAGTTTTTTAGAGTTAAAATAAGCAAATGGCACCCATTCAGTGGAATGGCCCTTAAAATGTAAGTCAGTGGCTGTGTTCGAAATCGCCCCTATACCTTCATTCACTATTCCCTACATTACTCCACTAATATAGACCACTTGAAGAAGTGAGTGAATTCAGACACTGAGTGCGACGGAAGGACTGCCATTTTTGCATAGTTTAACACTGAATACTTTATACGCACCTTGCCAAACCTGGACCTGATGAGTGAAGTGACGGTTAATTCTGAAAACACTTAAAAACAAAATATGCCAGAAAGTTTTTTTTTCTCAAATTTAATACAATATTATCAACCAAACAAAAAAACATGATTTGAGAACTGTTCAAACTAAACCACTGTGAGTCCATGTGTATTAACTGTACCATTACAGTTATGAATATTAACTTATTCTGGGCCAGTGATGACAGTTCATGTAAACGAGACGAGCTCCTGGAAACATGGTTGATCTCAGATGATCTTGACTATGGGGAAGTATTTGTGCGCCGAGAAGTCAAATTCAGGAAGTGCCTACAAAGAAGAAACACAAGGAATGCAATGAATTTCACAGTATCACATTTCATCTAAGCAAATGCAAAATATATATATATATATATATATATTTTTTTTTTTTGAAGGAATAGAAGTTAGGCTCTATAAACGGCATGTGTGACTTGCTGTCTGTTACCACAAGACATCATTTTGACTCATCTCCAGTTTAATAAAAATTAGTCTATGAGGCAAAACATTCTGAGATTTCGCCATCTCTGTTTGAAACCTGCAATTGCAGTTATTTGTGGAATTATCATCTTTACATGGGTTGTGCATGGGCACGGCTCCTCAGCATGGATGAATCTAATGTTTTAAGGAGTTTGTGTGGCTGTCATTCATTTACCACACCGGTGTGGATACTGTACTTCAGAAATCACAGGTTCTACATCTTGGAAGTACGACCAAAATAATAATTTTCACTGGAAAATGTCATCTGAGCAAGTAAGTAACATGTCTGCCAATTTTGTTCTGACCAACTGAGGGAAAAAAAGCATTACAATAAATTGCGCTACCTACAGTGATTGAATCTAATGATCGCTTAGCTCATATCACATCAAACTGTGCAAATAATTTTTACTGTTATACTTTGTTCTCACCTTGTTGATGTTAACAACATCAGCATTGCATGACTGTGTATTTAGGGTGTATTAACGTTACCTGTAGATTTAAATTTATGTACAGTGTAATCTTTTGCTTTGTCAATGCGAATTGTCGTTTGGACCTTTCTGGATTACAATCCGCCATCAAAATGATACGTTTGATAATTCCAGCTGCTGTGAGAGAAGGCTATAAATGATCCGCCAGGACCACCACCTGCAGCATCCTCACATGCGATACTACTTCCTGCGGAAATCCACCAGTACCACTCAAATTATAACACATTATTACAAGCTTACCGTTGTAAAAAGGTAAGGAGATCGTACAAACTCCAGCTTTAAGCTAATTTACTTACATTTTAAACTAATGGGAGCATTTACTGCGTTTCCACACGTCTCGTTTAGAGTGCTTGTTTCAGAACCTGTCACGTTTGTTTAGGTTCGGTTAGCAACCCAACCCAACAGACAAATGAACCAGGCGTTATCACAGTGTTTGATGGGCAATTGTATATGTTGCGTGTAAAACAGCAAGTGCTTGTTTTACTAATATCTCTCAAAATTAATTGTGTATTAAGCTGGAGCAAAGACGAAGTGCGCTTTTATTATCCAAATTAAGTCTTGATTCCTGCTCAAAGTGATAAAAAATAAAAAAGCGACAGCAACAAAGAAAGTCACAATTAGCTTCTGTCTATCCATTCTCAAACATGACCACTATAGTCTTGTTCAGACTGGCAGTCCAAATCCGATTTTTGTGCATATCTGATTGGAATATGATCATATTTAGCAAGTGTAAATGGCAACAAAAATTCACATGAAATCCAGTTTTTTCCAGAGTTTTATTCTGATCGCTCTGATTGGATTTCGTGCAGCTTTTCTCCCTATATGTCACTTTCTCGCACCACATAAAACACATCAGGCATCGTTGAAGAAACAAGGTTGCATTGTGTTTTTGTCTATGTGTACGGCGAAGAGGCTGGAGACATCTCTGTGGTCCAGTGATGAGGTGTCATCACTTCTTTCACAGTGCGGCAGAGACGGCAGCACAGAATAAAGCCGCTCATGCCAGCCTCTGTTTCTGTTGCTGCTTCATTAGTAGTTCAGCACTCCAGCTACACATTATCATTGTAAGACAACATTGCAAATTTTGTGAACTTGTGTTGACTACTATTTTGATAAGTATTGTGTAATGACGTAATGTGTGAGAAAATGTATTCATTTAGATCAGATTACAATCAGAAACACAAATAATCAGATTTAGACTGACAGTGTGAACGTAGTCTATGAGTGCACTCTGACCAATGAGAGGACAAATGTAACAAATTTTGGTCCATTTAAAAACGCCTGGTGAAAGTGAACCGAACCGAACCAAGAAGAAATGTGTAACAATGTTACAATTGTAATCCCTTTTATTGGAAAAAGCAAACGATCTTCGGGTTTCTAAATTATCATTTCAGCTGTGGGACAACAGAGGAAAGTTTTCATATTTTCTATTGGCGTCAATACCTGCTTTTCGCACCACAGGAACTGGGGACGATTTGAGTTATGGGAACGCCTTTTGAGGGAACTAAATTAGCACCTACTTCAGGGTCTAACCAAGCAGCAACCTCCCCCAGTTTCTCTTGAAGCCAATACGGAAGTGACTTAAACTGCAATTCGTCGACTGGCCACTAGGGACAGGCTCCAGAAGGAAGCAGAATCTCATTGAGCCCCATGTTAAAATGCCCAACTTTACAGCAGTTAAAACACGTTTACAGCCTGGTACAAATTGTGGTTTTGGTCTATATAGCTAATTTTGCCCTTCATGACTTTCAAGTGTGGTCACTTTGAGTGACAGGTGGATTGTTGTTTGTCTGCTGTCTGTTAGTCATCACGTCACCTCAGCTCCACCCACATCCCACCTCTTTGCCCATTTTCAGTTATCCGGATGTGACGCACGGTGATGTGCTGCCAAGATGGCAACGGCCAGCTCGACCCTACTTTACACTTCAAAACTGCTCTTCAGAATCCTATGGGTGACGTCACGGACACTACGTCCATATTTATTTTACAGTCTATGGGTGTAACCCAGCACAATCCACTAGTTAAGTCATGACATAAGGAATGCTGTGTCCGGGTCCAAGCCTCGTTTCACTTGAGAATACTCAATTCTCAACAGCCGTTTAAGCTAAGCATTTAAAAATGTACAGTGACAGTCTCTATGCTTACTACATCCCAAACACAAATATTTTAAGGATTTATAAAAGCTGAATCACTGTCTGGCCATCTGGGATTTCGGTATGATAAAGATAAAGGTTAGAATTATAATTATTCAGTACTTATACTTATTATAATTATTCATTGTGAGTGTATATTAGCACCGTTTGTTGTTTTCTTGGGGCATCTTGTAGAGCGTTTAGACCCAGAAGCGGTGACACGTGACATAAGACTTAACAAGCGGATATGAACTACCAGTGACGTAAGTGTACTTTGATTGGCTGAACGCATGTGAAAAATGGCACCCGCCATTTGTAAAAAAAGCCATGTAAACACGTTTACAGCTTATATATTTACACCACAAGCGATAGATGGACCGACGCCAAAGTCCAGGCACTTGTCAATCTTTAAGCTAAGAAGACTTTGAAGGACCAGGCGAAACATGATTTTGTATTTCTGCTTAGCTAGCGGCAACGCTATAATACTTTTTCGTATACTGTTTACTTTCTTTCTTTAAAGCTGCAGTCCGTAACTTTTTGCGCTCTAGCAGTTAATAAACAGAACTGCATATGTCTTGTGGAAGAACATTGCAGTCGGAGCGACTTCTCTCTGTTTATATGGCGAGTCACGCAGGTACTGTGCTCCTCCGCAGCGGTTCCTACCAGTCTGGTTTGAAATAGTCCCAATATAAACACTTATTATAAGTGTACCATAATGATTCAGGGTAAGACAAAAAAACGGTTTGGAAAATGGATTCATGTTGTACATTCTCATTATATAATTTTTGTACATCTTGAACACAAAAAAAGTTACGGACAGCAGCTTTAACTGTTCATAAACTGATTGTAAACTAATCAAGATGGAGAATAGGAGCACCATGTGCTCAGGCTTTGGTGTACTCAGCGCTGGCAAAATAAAAGTCCAGCACAACAATCAAAGCAGTAGGGCGTAAATGACAGATTACATAATTTCCGAGTTCCTACTGGCGGTGGGAATGCAACCGGGAAAATGGCCCTAGGGGAAAATGTAGTTCTTGGCTCTAGGCAGATGAACTTCTGATTATAAGTTACATGGTCATGGCAGGAGTTGAAATATTGGACATAACTTTCAATATTATTTTTACAAACTGGGAGGCGAGTTAAAATGTTTTGTCCCTGGTAACAGAGGTTCATAAAGCTCAAGTTGTACTGAATAGGGCTGGGCGATAAAACGATAACGATATGTATCGCGATAGACACGTAATCGATATCAATAAAAAATGTGTTCGATAAAACGTTCAATATTTGTTTTTCTTTGTCGGAAAAATCCAGAGGTTGCGAAGCAAGTTTGGTTGCATGAACAAATGCACTCGCTCTCTGGTAACCAAGCAACGTTTGGTGTGACAGGCTAACAGCCAATCATGTAACAGTATCATGTTTGGTTGCGCCATATTGTTGTCTCATGTTGGATTAATTCTTCAGTAAACAGTTGATAAAACAGGAAAACAAGTAAGCTCAAACTTTACCAGCCTTGTTATACTTTCGTCTGGCTCCGCAGTGTGAGCCTCCGCTGACAGCGTGCGCCTCGTTCGTTTGGGGACGTGTTTATACTCGACGCGCTCGCCGTTGTGCTATTCTTGACTTTGGCTGAATCCGAAATCACCCCCTAAACCCTCAATAACTATTCCCTACTTTAGTCCACTAATACAGTTCACTTGAAGGAGTGAATGAGAACAAGTGAGCGAATTCGGACAGCTGCTGTGTGTAAATCAGTTGTACACTCGTTATTGCAGTGCATTGTGGAATAGAATGAGTGCACTCAATAACGTCCACTATAATTTCGGACACTACAAATGGCCGCCGCCTCAAATAGCACCCTATTTAAGGGTATAGGGGGCGATTTCGGATTCAGCCTTTGAAACGACATGGAGAGGTAATGTTACTCTGCATCAGTGCCTTATGACAAAGCATCTAAACGCTAACAGGTTACAAAGAAATAACGGAGGCACTGCACCTTAACGTTGAGAGATAACTGTTAAGTGTTCATTGTGATTTTAGACTTGTGTTTATATTTTAATTATTTGAGTGTTTTCCATGGTTGTGTTGACATTTCTGCCTTTATAACTGAGGGAATTATAATCAGAGGAAGGTTACGTTTAAAATAGAAATGTTTAAATGTAAAATATTTTTCTCCTGGTCCTTATTTTAAATAGGTCATAAATTTATATCAATAATTATCGATATCGACCGATATTAAACACTTATATCGTGATACAGTTTTCAGCCATATCGCCCAGCCCTAGTACTGAATCCAGAATATTCATATCAACATTTCGTACCTTGGTCTCCTTCTTGTGTCCTCCAGCCAGCAGTTTCATTACAACAATATTGGGTTTGGCCACTTTAAGGATGCGGTTAACCTACAACAAGAAGCAGCATGTCACTTCTTTACCCAATATATAACTACCAATGTAAGCACTATATGAATTCACAATTCATTGTATATAATCATTTGTTAAGAATATGTTTCCATCCATCAAAAAGAAAATATTAGTCAATATATTATTTTAAAATAGGCAATACTACCATGTTATGTAGGGTGAATTTCCTTCAGAAATAGCTATACTGTGATATATATACACTACCATATACACACACACACACACACACACACACACACACACACACACACACACACACACACACACACACACACACACACACACACACACACACACACACACACACACACACACACACACACAACTACTGTACTGTACAAGTTTTTTTAAAGAAATTTAAACTTTTATTCAGCAAGGATCTATTAATCTGATCATAAATTACAGTACATACTTTTACATTGTTGTTTAATATAAATGCTGCTAATACTTTCTAATCATTAAAAAAAATCTTGAAAAAAGCAACTGTTTTCAACATTGATAATAATACTAAATGTTTCTTGAGCAGCAAATCATCATATTAGATTCTGAAAGACCATGTGACACTGAAGACGAGTAATGCTGCTGAAAATTCAACTTTGCATCACATAAAATATATTAAAATTTAAAACCAAATACCAATTCCTACAGGGTATATTTCTGTTAATAAGATTGGACTGGCTCACATAGACTGTTTGAAATGTACCTCTGCATCAGGGCTGGTGACGTTTTCAAGTATGAGTTTGGCCTGCTGGAAATGTTTACTGGCTGCCATATAGAGATCCGCTGAGCGAGGAGGAGGATTGTACTTCTTCAGATCTGACATTTCCTACATTTTCACACACACACTGTAATCTTTGCATGGGATAGTTGCAGTAAACATCATCTTGAAGTGAGTAAAAGCAGTGCTACCTTAAACTGGATGTAGTGCACTGGCGGCGGTGTGACGACACTGTTGAAAGGGGCGAATCGATGCTCGTAGCGAACCTGCTCGCTGTCCAGCTCAAACTGAGGTTTGCGCACCTTTCTGTCCATATCCAACGCTATCATGGTCTGCAGAAATAAAGACAGGCAGTACCAGGGTTAAAGGAATGACACAATTTTTTTTGTCCAGATCTTATTTTATTCAAAAATACATCGAAAAATCTAATTCACACACATACAATGACTTGAATCCACCCCTTCCATGATGAATATGTTTATTATGTTTTGTTTAGGTCCACCAGGCGGCGAAGAAAGCAGAGGGCCGCCCACTGAGGGCTATCGGCCAGCCGCCAGACATTGCGGAGGAGTTCACCCAGCTGGAGGAGGACTGGATGGCAGTGACCTCTCTCATCTCTGTCTCTCCCTATCCTTAAGTCTCCTTTTCTCTCACCTCGTCTTGAGGGTCCCCAGCCTGTGAGGGGCAATGGGGCTATGTGGCAAGCACTGTTGAGGAGTAACTAGTCACATGTAACTAGATTTTGTAATTTAATTACAAAATAAATGTAACTGTAATCAGTTACAGTTACTGAGAAAAAAATGTGTAATTAAATTACAGTTACTAATGAAAATGTTTATGATTACAAAGGGGGTTACATCTGAATATTTTCTGTAAAAAGCTAGGATATGTTGAATAATATTAATTTGTTGCTTTGCCTGTTTTTGATGTGCACGATGCATCGTGCCATTTAAAGGCTGTTTAGTAAAGCAATGCTATTCTGATGCCTTTGATTGGCTCTCTTCAGCACACCACGTCTACCAATTACATCAATCCACATTACAGCTGAAAGCTTTAGACTACAACCTGTCTGAGAGTTGCCACCACCATGGCGACTTGGCGAGTGATAAAAAGGCGTTTCAGTGCTGGAAATGAGAAAAATAAAGTAATTTAAATAGTTACACTACGTGTTACATTTTAAATAGGGTAACTTGTAATTTTTAACCGGTTACATTTCCAAAGTAACCTTCCCAACACTGGTGGCAAGCAGCCCGGGGCTGAGGGATGTGGGAACGGAGCGAGTGAATGCTAATGGCGTCCCCTGCGCACCACACCAGCCTCGAGTTTCTCACGGAGGAGTGACGACAGTGAAGGACGAGAGAAGAGCAGGTCTGGACTATTTATGTTGTGTTTTATGTTTTATTATGTTTATATACTGCAGTCGTCCTTGAGGGGCTGCTGCTTTACTTTTGTTTTGTTTGTTTATTTTTATATTAAAATGTGTTGATCGTTGACCGGTTCCCACCTCCTCCTTCCCTGAACTTGAAACCTTGTTACAGTAAGCAATTTCGCAGAGGCAAGTGATAGCAAGCTAGCTTTGAAAGCATAAGATCCCACCCTCCCTTCAGAGCGCTCTCTCTTTCTCCAAAACCACACCTCCAAAACACATAAACACGCACAGCCAGAGTAGAGAGTCTGCAAAGCGTCATGAGAGGTGGCGGTAAATTACCTCATGTCTCAAAGCATATTACATTACAATAAGAATAAACGTAAACGTTGCCACCTCTTAATTATAGTAGTTACAATACGCTCTTAGCATTTTAAGAAATATCCTTCTTTGCTTGATGCAGGCCAATGATTTGACTCTTCTGAAACAGACTAACATCTTTTCCACGACCACAGGATGTGCCTTCCGACATGTTTGTTTAAGAAATGAGAAGCAACTCACTGCATCATGGGTTAAATTACTTGTTTCCAGCTGAAACATATTAATCACTGCAGCAATTATCCAATGGAAGGCTCTTACTAATTCAGGTGGGTTTTTTTGGCCAGGCAGTGATGTTTGATCATTATTTTCCAGTTGATTACTGTGAAGCTGCTTTGAAACACTAAGGCCCCGTCCACACGGAGATGCGTTTAGCTGTATACGTAAAACATTTGTATCGTATCAGCATTTCGTCCACACGGATCCGGCGTTTTGGGAATCTGAAACCAATATTTTTTTTAAACCGGGTCCCAGAGTGGATAAATCTGAAACCGACACCCGTTTTGGTGTGTACAGCTAATCTGTATATTTTGTAAAACAGTGATGTCATCACACCACATCCTGCATGGTAAAGACTAGAAGGGATACAACTACGGCACTGGGCATGCGCACATCAATATTGCGTCATTTAATTACTGTATTTGCATTATTGGTTTAGGGTTGGTGTAGGTGTATGCTTTAATAAAACACAATCTTATAAGTAGCAAATTTATTTATTGTTATTTTATCGTGAGATTTTGCCTCACTTCCTACCATTGCTGTACCCCTTCTAGTCACAACTCTTCTTCTCCGTTTTTAGTGTATTTCTGTAGCAGAATTACAGCGCCACATACTGGTCTGGCATGTATACTACATCGTTTTGAGTCGGTTTCAGTGGTTTTGTGTGTACGCGGATATTTCTTGAGACGAGGGGAAAAAAAGATTGGATAGGGAAAGCTCTGGCTTCGTGTGGATGTGGCCTAAAGCACTATATAAATAAAGGGGATTTGACCAGTGAAAAATATTTTACTTTTTGTTTTTATTTAAGATGTGTACAGGCACATGTATTCCATGTGTATGTAAATTGTAGTCAAGAAGTCATCTTTTCATCAACTTTTCATGAAAATTGTACAAAAGTTTCTCACTGAGTACAAAGAGTGCATTTTTAAGAACTTATCGGGCACTCTCTGACCCACCAATCAAATCCTGATGATCATGATTTATTTCTGTTATTTCCATCTGAATATTCTCTGTCACTCTGATATATGTTACACTAGAAAAGTTGCAAATGCCTTGTTGACAGTTTTATGTTCTCCAGTGTGTGTGTGTGTGTGTGTGCATTAGGGGGCATTACCTTATACATGCCAGCACACATGTTCTGGTAAGCTTGGCTCATGGTGATCTCTTTACTCAGAGGGCGAGCTGAGGAGACAATGAAAACACAATGAGTGAGTCAGATTCAAACATCACAATCCTACATAGCAACTGCAATTGTTGAATGAACGTCGTCCTGTGAGAACCTTTCTTCTTCTTCTTGCTCTTTTTGCTGCTTCGTACTTTCAGCTGCTCCTCCAGGATTCTCTCCTCTGCCATCTGAGAGCTGTCCGCTCTACTCAATGTGGACATGAGCCACGCATACAGGAATTCCGACAGATACCTGAACATACATGGAGAGAAAGATATATCATTCATTTTTGTTTGTCCATTGACTTTCAGGGATGCATCAATATTGAATCTGTGGCTGATTATTTAACATATTTACATATATAAAATATACAATAATATTAACATATTTAATTCAAACATTTTTAGCATGATATATTATGATTATTAAACATTATATTTTAGTACGTTTTTATTAAGAGCTATTATTCTATTTCAAAGGTTCGTAATTTTGTTTTGGAGTTCTACAAAGGGTCAAAAAACTGTTTAATTTGCTCATAATATACAGTGCAGCATCACGTCTTTTCTCACAGTGTCTGAAGTGGTTCGATGAAGGATTTAGTCTCTCTAAACCCCTCCTTTCAGAGAGCCTGCTCGGCTCTGAAATCTGGCTCATAGTCTGCTATCCATGGCTCAAGTCTCCATTACTAGCTCTAAAATTAAATTTTGGAATTAGCAGTGAAGGCATGGGATGAGATCGCCAATTATTCCTTATTTATCATGCACTTTGATCTTTAAATCTTAGTAGACCTTTTACATTCACAAACAGATCACTGATTCTTGAGATAAGGGACAAAACATGTTTTAAAAAAATAAAAACTAACAGTACATTATTAAAAATTGGTATTTTTGTAGACAAAGGTCTCAGATAATGAACCATGTTATTTAAATTTTTTGTTATATTTATTCACTCCATAACTTAATTTGTGTTAACTCCATCAGACACACTAAAAAGCATGCTAATTTAACTTAATCCAGTCAAAAACAGTGTAAAATCTTCAGTTTTGTAATATTGGTTTTCAGCAAAGGATCTAAATCATAAAATACATTCTGTTTACTTTTTGTTTGTTTTCACACGATTATGAACAACCCAGTTTCTAAATTCCTTAATTCTCCTCCCTCCTTTTAATATTAAACGTATATCACCAATGTTCTGAGGTAATTAAGACACAATATTATGTAGTTCCATTGATGTTTTAACATTTTTACACAATAAATTGAAATAAAGAATAAGACATTTCTTTCAAAATTAACAAAAACCTTCACCTGATGGTGTAAAACACTAACGGAGTTGACAAAGGTTGAGCTGAGGCCAAATATACAGTATATTTAAATAGAATCATGAAATAGCATTAGAAGAATTCCCCATATGAAAAAAAAAACATATTAAATAACATTATAGTTTTTTTGAGAGCACTTGTCAAACATCATTGATAAAAACCTGATGGAGTTGACGTCTGACAGAGTTGTAACCATGTTGTACAGTGGAGCAATTTAGTTTTTTCCTCAGTTGTAGCTGCCTTAATAAACATATAAAAATGGCAAGAGTTATCCCAAAACTATTTACAGAAACTATTACACTGCGATGACGGAGTTTCTGTAAATAGTTTTGGGATAAATCGATATTGTTTGTTTAAAATTATTATTATTTTTGTAAAATCGATAACTTCCAGGACTATGTGTCCTACTGTGAGATCCACAATGAGCAGGAAATAGTAAGTGCTCCTCAGAGTTAAAGCTGCCCATGACACTGCCTGATTTATTCAGAATTATAAAAAAATCAAAGTGACGCAAAATGAGGACACAACTTTTATAGCTATTTTTTAATGGAAAATATAATTCAATATTTACTTGTTGTATTGTTTGATATCTTAAAGATCTCTGACTTTTAATGTAACTGTATATTTTTTTATTTGTTTCATTTTTAAACACTTTGTTTGGCAGTTTTACATTGTGACCTCATGCTGAGGACAGGATAGATTATATGTTTCCAAGTATAGTGAGTGGTTTTAAAATTAATATTAAAGAAATTATAAAAAATGAATGTCCTGAGTATACAAATTTCCCTTAGATGTAACTTTTTCATGTAATAAATGTAATAAAGTATTTTTATTGCTTTGACATTCTTACTTTTTAACATAAATAGGGCTTTTGTCTCTTATCTCAAGAATCAGTGAGCTATATAACAAGTGAAAGGTAATAAGCGAAAAAGCATAATAGGGGCACTTTTTAATATTCTATTAAATCTTCGGCATAAGGTGTTATTGGTCGCTATCCCTTTAAATTAGGGATAGATGATGATCTAAATTTAAAAATAGGTAGAAATAATTCAACATTAAATATTTGATGGAAATCTGATAACAATCGATATTGATAAAAAAAACAAAAAAACAACAATAGTATGTTCTGTTTTGTGCTTGTGCATTCTGATCCATCTATAACATTAAAAGCATGTTTGTTTAGCTGTCGTACCAGTAGATGTAATAATACTCGTGCATGCTGTAGAGCTCCAGCTCAAAGCCGCTGAGCAGGTACTGGATCATGATGCGCAGGTTGTGATAGAGGATCCAGGTGCCCAGACAGGCTAAATGCTGCCTTTGAGGCTCCAGCTTCATCAGAAGCCCGTGAAGAGCAGCGTCCACCTTCTCAGCCTATAAAACAACAAACATTCAATGATGCTTTACAACTCACATGATGGCAGCAGACTTTTTGAAGCATGGAAATCTTGGTTGATTGGACTTTCATGGATCTTCATTTGTGTTTTGAAGGTTTGGAACGACATAGTGAGCAAATGATGACAGAGCTTTCATTTTTGGGTGAAATAACCATTACATTTACATTCATGCATTTAGCAGAAGCTTACAAAAGAGGAACAAAAGCAATAAATCAAATTCATTAAACCTTTTAAGTTCTTCTTAATTACAAACACTTATGAATCGTGAGGAATAAGACAAGAGACACTTATTAAAGGGATAATTCATCAAAACATTTTTATTCTGTCATCAATTACTCACCCGCACGTTCTTCCAAACCTGTATGAATGATCTTCTGCTGAACACAAAAGAAGATGTTTTGAAGAATATGGGTAACCAAACAGTTGATGGGCCCCGTTGACTTCCATAGTAGGAAAAAAAATACTATTGAAGTCAATGGGCTCCCATCAACTGTTTTCCTCAAAATATCTTCTTTTGTGTTCAGCAGAAGACAGAAACTCATAAGGGGTGAGTAATTGATGACAGAATCTTCATTTTTAGGTGAACTATCCCTTTAAGAAAGTATTAGGGTCAGTTTTTAATTCATGTTGACTTTAACCAAGCAAAAAACATCTACGCACCTCGTCCTGAAGGGTGGCAAACTCCTCCAGTATGTGACCCAGTTTGTCTCGCTGGCGTGCTCTGTTGTGTCCGTGAATCTGGATAAGGCTGCAGAAAGGCTGGGACACAAAAGGACACTCTTCACTCATTTCACCATATCTAATCAAAAACGCTATTTCATGGCTTACAATAACATATCAAACAAAAATAATCACAAACCCGTGTGCAGTGTGTGACAAAGGAGTCAATGTAATCTTTAGCCTGGTGGTTATTGTTCAAACTGCATCTGTGAAAAAAGCAAAACAGCGTTAAAACAGTGGTGCAGGTATGACATCACTTTGTAGCCCAAAACGCAGAAGCAGGTTAGCATTTTAGCACTTCCGGTTGCATCGTCCCAAAGTCAATGGGTTTTTTGAATGGGTGTTACGCCCTCTAGACTTATGTGTTTTTTTTCTCTGTGTGTTTTGTTGAAGGAGTCTGCTCCCCCATTGGTTCACCCATTTGTACTTGTTTCAGCCAATCGCTGCCTGTCTTGTGGGACAGAGGGCTAAAATCATGGTAGAAAAGGGGGTAAGACTTTATTTTACAGTGTCCTTGTTACACATTACATGTAGTTACTGTTGTAATAACTATAAATGATGCATTATTGCATGCAACTAACCCTAAACCCTAATCCTAACCCTATAGTAAGTACATGTAATTAATCAATATTACTCAGTACTTAAATGTATACTTAACACTGTAGTAAGGCAATCTTAAAATAAAATGCAACCAAACATAGTCTTTTATTTCTAAATTATGAGTTTTTTTATATAAAAATCCTAATAAGATTATAAATGCACCTCAGGAAACATTATTAATTAAAAAACAAATGCAGCGACTTAACGACCCCTTTAAAGAGACGTGTGATTTATAAGCAACAAATTAATTAGTGAGTAAATAATACAGTGTGTAAAGAAATAATCACTTACTTTGTGGAGAGGACAGGTGGGCTGACAAAATAGCGCAATGCATCTTTAATCATATCCTGCATCAGATGAGTCCCAAACACCTTTCTATTGTCAATCAGAAATGTGGTCTGCATCACACAAACATAAGTCAGGTGAGTGTTCAGACCATCTACATGCCAAGACCAATCATCACATCATTCTGTCGCTATGTGCAACAATTTATCCGTGACCAGTTTTATATGTGACCCCTGGACCACAAAACCATACATTGTATGGGTCAAAATGATCGATTTTTCTTTTATGCCAAAAATCATTAGGATATTAAGTAAACATCATGTTCCATGAAGATATTTTGTAAATTTCCTACTGAAAAATTTATAATTTGTAGTAATATGCGTTGCTAAGGACTTCATTTGGACAACTTTAAAGGTGTTTTTCTCAATATTTAGATTTTTTTGCACCTTCAGATTCCAGATTTTCAAATAGTTGTATCTCGGCCAAATATTGTCCTATCCTAACAAACATTTCTGTGGTATTTCATACCTGAATACTATTAAACTCACCTGAAAAAATTTGTCATTTTAAACAAATTTTTCTATTGTATTTATTTGTGCTATCATTGGCAATTTGTTTATTTGTTCTTATTTACAAATAAGAAGTCTACAAATAATAAGTATACTTGTCTTTTTTGTTCTTTTTTTTATGTAAATGTAGTTCAAATATTCAAATAAAGCCTTAATCTATAGCAACAAAATTACTCAAATTATAAAAAAATTATGAGATAATAGCACCTGATCTGTATTGCTGTATAAGGCAGTTTCCCCTGTGGTATCGAAAATGGTATAGAATATTGATACTTTTCGAAGTTGGAAACTCCATTATCGTGACAACACTATGACCTAAAACCCAGCAGAAAAAGATATTGAAGTTTTTCTTGTGTAAAAAACCTACTTTAGCTAATACATTTAAAATAATGGGGTGGTCAGTCTTTACAGATTCTTCAAGGTGCTTCAAGGCAAGATTGAGTCTGAAGATTAAGATTTTTTTGTCTCCATTTTTTATGTATTCCAGATCTATGAGTAAAGCACAAGCTTCAGCTGTAAAGATCTGTAGAAGACCAGAGAAGAGATTTTTAATGTCAGATGAAGTTGTTCTTACCTGTAGCAGAGATCTAGACAGCACACATGGAGACTGCTCACTGAATTCACAGAAGAAATCCTGAAACCGCAAACACACTCAGCAGGATTAGTCACATTTCTCTCTAATACTACCACAGAATAGTGTTAATACTGAGAGTTCTTTACCAAGATGCTGTGCAGGTTGGTTATGTTGATGACCTCACAGACATTTTTAATGCGCTCAATGAGTTTGCTGAAGTAGTTGACCATCTCTTCTCTCTTAATGATCTTGGCGTAGCGTGGGAAAGTGGGCGGGAGCAGGCGCTGGTTTACCAGGGGCTCGAAACCCATCATGATTGGGTGATCTGGAAAAAAGCATGGTGTGTACATTTGTGGAATTACAAAGGTCCACAAGGCTATTGCTCCGACAAATAAAATAAAAAAAATGAAATTAAAAGGACATTAAAGGGATAGTTCACCAAAAAATTAAAATGATCCCATGATTTACTCACCCTCAAGCCATCCTAGGTGTATATGACATTCTTCTTTCAGACAAATGCAATCAGAGTTATATGAAAAAATGTCCTGGCTAATCCAAGCATTATAATGGCAGTGAATAGCAGCCCAAAATTCCAAAAAAGTGCATCCATTCATTATAAAAGCTCCACACAGCTCCGGGGGTTTAATAAAAGCCTTCTGAAGCAAATCAATGGGTTTGTGTAAGACAAAAATCCATGTTTAAAACTTTATAAAGTGAAATATCTAGCTTCCACATGACCTTGTGAAGAAAGTGTAACACCTCTCGCAGTTTAAAATGTTTATGCTACATCCAACATCATCGTTGCGCCAGTTACGCTTTTTCTTTAAGTTGTATACAGAAGGTGGTCTACCGGAAACTAGATATTTTACTTGATAACGTGTTAATTTTTTCTTACACAAAATGCATCGACTCGTTTCCGAAGGCCTTTATTTACCCCCCGGAGCCATGTGGAGTACGTTTATAATGGATGGATGCACTTTTTTGGGCTTCAAATTTTGGGCTGCCATTCACTGCCATTATAAAGCTTGGAAGAGCCAGGACATTTTTTAATATAACTCTGACTGTATTCGTCTGAAAGAAGAATGTCATATACCCATAGGATGGCTTGAGGGTGAGTAAATCATGGGCTAATTTTCTTTTTTTTGGGAGCCATCCCTTAAAACATTACCCCCCAGTTTCACAGACAAGGCTCAGGCTAGTCCCAGACAAAAATGAATTTTTGAGCCGTTTTAATTGAAAGAAACTTGCTCTGACATATCTTAAAATATTCCAGTGCCATTGCTTTGTCTCAAGATGCACACCAGTAATCTTTTTTTTTTCTAATTTATAAAAGCTACTTAAATTGTCCTATTTGAAATAAGGCCTAATCTAAACCCTGTCTGTGAAACCAGACCAACTTTTTTCACGTATAGACTGTTACCTCCTTTGGTTGTGTCATTCTGTGACTGTATTCCATACTGTATAGTGGAGTGTATCGCGGGCAGTAAGTCAGCAGCCTGAGTCATCAGCTTCTGTGCTTCGCTTACAGCACTCATCTTAAATGTCAAATCAACCAATCAAAGATCAGACCATGAACTGATGAACCTTTTTGTGAAGCAACATGCTTGAGTGAATTTAATAATGTCATACCTCTTTTTTAGTGAAGGAGATGAGCGCGCTAAGCAGCAGGCGAGTGAATTTAACACGACTGAACAGAGCCAAGCATTGCTGGTGCTGAAGGCAAAAGAGAAGGAGGATAATCAAAGTTCTCAGAATGTCTGTACAGTGCTGTTATCTGGCTGATAATACACCCCAATTCCACCCAAACCATCCACACTTCTCTTTATCTGAGGTCTAGTATTCAGGGAAATGATTATATAGGAGTCTTACATCCAGTTCCACCTCAGGATCTCGTTGTTCACCCTGTCGACT
The DNA here is from genome assembly GCA_033150135.1 of Gobio occitaniae. Classification (NCBI taxonomy): domain Eukaryota; kingdom Metazoa; phylum Chordata; class Actinopteri; order Cypriniformes; family Gobionidae; genus Gobio; species Gobio occitaniae. The sequence continues at coordinate 44,152 of JARQWZ010003289.1, read as the reverse complement.
GCGTGTACTCTGTAAAAAAAAAAAAAAAAAATATATTTTTATATATTTATATAAGTCAACAAAAAAAAAATCAGAGAAGAATTATGAAAAGCTGAGATGGAGTCACCATACCTTCACTTTCCTCTGAAGTTCATCCTCAACATCTTTTAGCATTCCTACAGAAATTTGAAGAAAAATCTTACAAAAACATGTTTTGAGTCTATTTTACATTTTGCATAAGGAACATTATTTTCAATAATAAAATTTACCCTCAAATTCTTTGTACTGTAGTTAATCTAGATGTTTTACGTTTTGTTAGATGTACACTATCGTCCAAAAGTCTGGGATCGGTAAGAATTTTTTATTGAAATATTATTACAAATTTAAATTAACTTTTCTATTTCAATATATTTTAAAATATAATTTATTAAAGCTGCATTTCCATTACTCCAGTCTTCAGTGTCACATGATCCATCTGAAATCATTCTAACATGCTGATTTGTTTTAACTGTCACTTTTGATCAATTTAAATGCATTCCTGGAAAATAATGTTGTTTTTTTGCATTACAGTAATCAGAATTGTTGAGAAAGGATGCTTGATTGTCACGACAATGAAAAATAAAAAATAAAACATACTAAAATAGCTTACATTTATTTAAGCAAAATATAAATCACAATCAACATCGGTCTCGACACTCACCTGTCACTCTCAGATCTGTTACGTTATTTGCCATTTTAAAGCCGTAAGTCATGGCCTGAAAATCTTCCTGCGATTGGAAAACAGAAAAAAAATCATATTCACTGAATAAACCAACAACAAAATTGAACTGCAGAAAATACATTACATTGAGTATAATACAAATAAATGGCCACACAATAACTTCCAATGGGTCTCTGTTCATTTACATTTCATTAGTAATCACACCAGACATTGTCATAATTTAAAGTGCCCCTATTGTACTTTTTTTATATATTACCTTTCATGCAGTGTGTTATATAGATGTTTGTGAATGTAAAATGACTGTTTTTAAAGATCAAAGTGCACAATAAATGGAATTAGTGTCTCCAAAAAGAAAAAAAAAAAGTTTCTGAACTGCCTGAAATGAGTCGTCAGAAATTTGTCTTAATTCCTCCTCAAACCTACGTAGTTTTGTAACAAATTTGCAGCCTATGCTCTTCATTCAGCCTATGCTCTTTCATTGCACATCACCCTCAAACACTGTAGTTGCAGCTGAGGCCTGAAGATTTTGGTTTGTGTTGTCAACATGTTGAGAAGAGGCTGTTTTCTGCTGCCAAAGCAAATCCACCCTGATTCACTTTCAAAGGTTGAGGACGAATTGATACAGAAAAACCAACGCCATTGTTACTGTTCTTATCACAGTGTATTAAAGGGTTAGTTCACCCAAAAATTTAAATTAGCCCATGATTTACTCACCCTCAAGTCATCCTAGGTGTATATGACATTCTTCTTTCAGACGCATAAAATCAGAGTTATATTAAAAAAAGTCCTGGCTCTTCCAAATAGGTTTGTCAAAAGTACCGACCGCGATACCAAGTCGGTACTGAAATTAAAAAAATGTGGCGCTGTTGAGCTGGAATCGTAAACACCTCTGACTGGCCATTGTGCTCATGCGCTCATCGAATGAGTCTGTGATTGGCTACAATGATCAACGCACAGGAGCGTTTTGAAAGCACACGGAAGTGTTTGAAAGTGTTTATAAAGTGGGAGCGTTTGAAAGCACAAGCAGGCGTCGACCAGCGGACCCGGTAGATAGGCGCCTGCATTCAAATGCTACGTGTGTATCTGTGTAAGTGATCTGTGAAAAGCGTCATTGATGTATATTATAACATGTTTTTGAAAGCGCTGGTCATTGTAGCCAATCACAGACATATTTGATGAACGTGTGAGCACAATGGGCAATCAGAGCTGTTTACGATTCCACTCAACAGTGCTCAAAGCTTCACATTTTTTACATTTCAGTACTGGCTTGGTTTCGCGGTCAGAACTTTTGACAACACTACTTCCAAGCATTATAATGGCAGTGAATTGTTGCCTCGTTTATAAAGTCCATAAAAGTGCATCTATCCATCATATAACTACTCCACACGGCTCTGGGGGGTTAATAAAGGCCTTCTGAAGAGAAGTGGAATGTTTGTTTAAGAAAAATATCCATATTTTAAAACTTTATAGACTAAAATAACCAGAGGTCAATGGTCCGCGAGTCAACTTGCGCTAAAAGAGTAACCCCTGGTGCTACGTTTTGTTTTGCTTTATCCTCTGCGCTTCTGTGTTCGTCAATGCGCATGTGTCAAGGGTTCAAGGGTTACTCTTTCGTTGTAAATCGATGCGTACGGCAAAAGTTAGTTATTTTAGTTTATAAAGTTTTAAATATGGATATTTTTCTTAAACAAACACATCACTTCACTTCAGAAGGCCATTATTAACCCCCCGGAGCCGTGTGGAGCTGGATATGATGGATAGATGCACGTTTATGGACTTCATAAACAAAGTCCATATACACCTATGACTTTGGTTTCAAAATGTGCTGTAAGCGGTAGACCAATCAGACTGGCTCATCTGACCAATCGGAGCAGAGCAGGCTCTTGGAAAGGAGGGATTTAGAGACACTAAATCCTTTATTGAACCATTTCAGACACTGTGAGAAAAAAGTTGAAGCTGCAATGTATATAATTAGAAAATGTATGTGTTTTTTTTTTTATCTTGCGTGCATGTAAACCTATTGAAGGAGACTCCAAAACAAAATGACGAACCTTTAAAACGGCATAATGGGGGCACTTTAATAAAACAACACTATTTGGACAAGAGTCAAATAAGACAATAAATGTGTCTTGCCTCCTCAAACACAGCGGCTTTGTTGACTTTCTCGCGGGCGATGTCACAGATCTTGAGGATGCCCAGAGCGAAGGCTTTAAGAGCAGGGTCTTGAATAAGATCCGGATTATGAACATATAGACACGTAAACACAGTCTGAGCCAGAGAATGCCCCTCCAGCCATGTGATCTGAGACAGATGAAGACAACACGGAGAGAATATTCAATACAGTCAGTAAATTCAAATGCAGCTTTTTCTGGTGGAGGGCAGTCAGCAAAACTTATATTAGAGTTGAACACTCAACCACCCACTGCTTTCATTAGTTTACACTACCTAACGTTTGGTATCTGTAAAAGTTTTAAAATGCTTTTTGAAAGAAGTCTCTTCTGCTCATCAAGGCTGCATTTAATAAAAAATAATTTCTTATATACATATATATAAATGTATATAAAATAGTAATATTTTGAAACATTATTACAATTTATAATATTAATTTTCTATTTTAATATATATTATTAACATTTAATTATTTATTATATCGATTTTTATTCCTGTGATGCACCGAATTTTCAGCATTATTACTACAGTTGTCAGTGTCACACGATCCTTCAGAAATCATTCTAATATGGTGATTTGATTTGAAGAAACATTTCTTATTATTATCAATGTTGAAAACAGTTGTGCTGCTTAATACTTTTGTGGAACCATGATATTTGTGTTTCATGTTTTTCACGATTCTTTGATGAATATAAAGTTCAAAAGAACAGCATTTATTTTAAATAGAAATATCTTGTAACATTATAAATGTCTCTCATGTCACTTATGTCTTTTAATGTTTCCTTTCTGAATAAAAGTATTCATTTCTTTCCCAAAACATTTTTTAACTACTGTGTCTTGTTGAATGTGTATTTAACTCTATTGTATATTATTATATTATATATTTTTTATCATCATTTCAGACACTTTATTATTATTATTATAGTATTTTTTAAATTAGTTTTTTTTTTTACTTTGCAATTGATACAGAGCTTTATGAAACACAATTTCTGTGTTTGGTGACATCATACTGACCAGACAGCAGAAACATGTGTCCATGATCCCGATGAGCTCAGGAATACTCAGATCCTTCACTCGTATGGCCTCATCCTTCAGAAAGAGAGAAAAACAGAAGGAATAAGAAATACGGAAAACTATTTCATGGACAGAGACAAAAAGAGAGCCTACACTTTCAGTACAGTGTAGTTAATTACAAAACAATGAGCCAAAACATTATGTCCCGACTAATGTGCTGTTAGTTCTCGGTGTGCTGCCAAACAGCGCCAACCTGCCGAGGCATGGACTCCACTAGACCCCTGAAGGTGTGCTGTGAAGACGTTAGAAGCAGATCCTTCAAATTCAGTAGGTTGTGAGGTGGGGCCTCCATGGATCGAACTTGTTGGTCCAGCACATCCTACAGATACTCGATTGGATTGAGATCTGGGGAATTTGGAGGCCAGAGCAACTCAAATAATTCCTGATCAATGTATGCAGTGTGGCAGGGTGCTTTATCCTGCTGAAAGAGGCCACAGCCACCAGGGAACACCACTGTCATGAAGGGGTGTACTTAGTTTGCAACATATATAGGTAGTTGGCACATGTGGAATGTACGTCCACATGAATGGCCGGACCCAGGGCTTTCCAGCAGAACACTGCCCAGAGCATCACACTCCCTCCACCAGCTTGTCATATTCCCACAGTGCACCCTGGTGCCATCACTTCCCCAGGTAAATGGCGACACACACATACATAGCCGTCCACGTGATAAAAGAATATCCAGTTCTGATGCTCACATGCCTATTGTAGGTGCTTTCGACGGAGGACAGGGGTCATCATAGGGCACTCTGATTGGTCTGCATCTATGCAGCAGAGTGTGATGCACTGTGTGTTGTGACAAATTCCTGATGATCATAAACATTTCCTGTGACTTGTCAGCACAAATAGCCTCTTGGGCAGCCCCGATATATAGCACTTCGGGCATCCCGGATTCGAGTACCGTCCCGTGGACCCTTCCCGATCCCAACCGCCTCTCTCTCTCTCACTCTCCAACTTCGCTTCCTGTCAACAAACTATCCTGTCATAATAAAGGCAAAAACACCCAAAAATTAAATCTTAAAAAAAAAAAAAAAACCTGTGACTTGTGCCACAGTACATCTTCTGTTGGCTCAGACCAGACGGGATAGCCTTCATTGCCCTCGTGTATCAATGAGCCTTGGGCACCCAATACCCTGTCGCCGGTTCGTGGTTGGTCCCTCCTCGGACCACTGTTGGTAAATTCTCACCACTGCTGGTAAATTCTCACCACTGCTGACTGGGAACAACACACAGCCTTCCTGTTTCAGAGATACTCTGACCCAGTCGTCTTGCCATAACAATTTGGCCCTTGTCAAAGTCACTCAGATCTTTATTCCTGCCCATTTCCCATTACGAGAACTTATTGTTTGCTTATCTAATCCACCCAGACCTTAAAATGTGGCCTTGTTAGATGATCAATGATAATCACTTTACCTGTGACTGATCATAATGTTTTGGCTCATCAGTGTATATATTTATACTTAAACTCACTATATTTAGGTTCATTATTACTATTACACCTCTTAACAAGATGAAATGAAATATGAGAAGCGAGAATTATGTGAAACTAGCTCTTTCGGGTGATACCTTAACAGCTTGTTCAAAATTGAGGACTTTACGGTTGACTTGGTTTCCGATCATCCCAGCATCCATCTTCGGATCCATCATCTCGATGGCTGACATCGCCTCAAACAGGCCAAACCTACAGGAACACGAGCATTACGTATACTGAATGAATGCACCAAATGTTGAAATCACATGTAAAAGAAAACGTATATAAATATTCTTACAGTTTGTCATGGAGCAACTCGCCAAGTTTGAGTTCTGCAAAAAGAAACACAATCAATCAGCAAATTCAGTTTCGGTACAACATTTCATTACAAGATTTATCAACACGTGATCACGACAAAAATCTCCTGTTCACAATAACACAGATGTTTTCAGGTGACTTATGGCGCAGTGCTTGAGCTGAAGCGTGATGTGGTCAAACTTGCATGGGAAAGGAAGTTAATTTTAGAAATCTTAGTGACCATAAATGGCAAAAAACTGACAACATCAGGAAAATATATTTCTGCAGCCATGCCTCATTGCACTTTTAGATGATGTATCCTCATGATCAATGTCCTCGTGAATTACAAATCACTGATCAGAAGCATTAGCTGTAATGAGATATAAAGTCTTCATCCTGTTTAGGAATATCACTTTTTACCTCTATAAATAACTGCCAGTTGCAGGATACATGGACATTTTTTGCTTGTTTTGTAAAAATCTGGTTTGTATATTAATGTAAATGTTACATAAACAAGACATATTTTTCTCCTCGTCTTTCTCAGGGCTTTGTGGAAAATGGCTATTCTGAGAAAAGACCGTTGTGATCATTGACAGTGACATCTACTGCAGAGTTCATCCAATAATAACACAACTATGTCATGCCCATGATTCTCTTATAATAAGCCATAAATATGAAATGCATACACTCCTGGCCAAAAAATATGGCTTATCACTTATCATTCAATTGTCTTAACCACAAATTATTGGTCAGAATATGAGAAATTGTTTGTGGAGTGATGATTCACAATGAATTTCATGGTGATGTCTCCGAAAATCTGCTGAGATATATAATAATAAGTGAAGCATGGAGGAAGGGTGTCATTAGCCGCGTTTCCATAACAGATTTGCGCAAAACTTTTGCGATATTTTCTAAAAGTCGACAAAAAAATATTGCGAAATGACAGCGTTTCCATTAACTGATGTTATGCGACTAAAACATTTTTTTCCTCTTGTGATAAATCATTCTAAAAATCATGCTACGTATGTTGTTAGGTTTATGTATATCCCAGCCACCTCACGCCATTATTTTTAATGGAAAGAGACGTGCGTGTTATGATGGCAAGGAAAGCGCCTAATACTTGAGCGGCACATATGAGGTGTTATGATAAATTGTGGCATTTTATATTCTATTGTTTTTTTATGAGTTTAATAAAGAATTCGTCTTCTGTCCAAACATACCATCATCTGTAAAGAATGATCGACTTTTACATACGCCAGGTTATTGTGACGCATTGCCACATACAGAGACGAACGAAAAGTTTGAATTTGCATGGTGGTAACTCAACGTTTTTTTTACCACTTCGTTATTTTGGCTCGGAATTTCGTTTTTTGGAAATATAAACTGAATTTAGAAATGCTTTTGAAATGAAAAACTTTGCGTTTAATAAACAAAATATATTTTTGAAATGAAGACAGTGTTTGGAGTGGAGTGCAAAATAATCCGTTCCCTGAGTCCACGGCCTTTGCTGTTATCGTGAGTAGGCATGTGCCGGTATCAAATTTTCATGTTGCGATTAATTGCTGAAGCTTTTATCACGGTATACGGTATTATCACGATATTGAAATAAGTTGCAAAAAAAGTGTTGTCATACTATAACAGGTTAAATCACTTTCTTATAACAAAAGAACCAAACATTAAAGCAGCACTAGGTAGTTTTTGCTCTCGGGGTCCCCCTACAGTTGAGAAACAGTATTGTCCTCTACTACTGTCGTAAACTGTCATTCTACATCAGTGGATGCATCGCACGTGCATTTGTTGACATGACAACTATGATAGCCCTGAACACTGAAGGAGGAGTTCATATGCAGGTGTTCTGCTTGCTTCGCGTGTGAAATGTCTTCATCCCAGGTACAGTGGCATATGTTTCAGCATGTCATATGAATATAACTTCATGGGTTTTATTTTTTTCAAACGCCAAATGATCGCGATGCTCACGTTTACAAGCCAGCGTCATTATAGTAGCCTAGTCTATTGGTTACCGTTTTACGGAATCTATATGATACTTCAATTCAATGTTTGAGTGGTAGGTAATAACCATATATCGTCAATATTATAATATCAAGCTACCCTAGATGAATCTGCAAATTTGAAAAATCGATTTGCATTATAGCTTGAGGAAAGACAAATAAACCAATATCACAGACATGTTAGGTATCCTAAAATATGATTTTGTTCTTACGTATTTACTTGCAAGAATGTAGCCCCTCCTCCTTCAGCTCACGTCAACAAGCAAACGCTGCCCAATGTTGATCCTCGTCCTGCCTTTAATCCGATCACTTTCTCGTTTCCTCTTTTTGCTTTCCTCCGACAAAACCTTTGCTTTCTTATTTTTCTGTGCTGCTTCGGCCATGGCTATAACATTCGGCAAACAAATGATAGTTTTTCTCGCACGTCCGAATTTAAGGAAGTGGGGGTGGTGGTGGAAGTGACGTATATGCTGTAAAGCGGTCGAATTTTGTAGTTCTTTTTTTTCTCGGGTTACTACCCGAAACCCGAAGTTTAAAAGTACGATTAAAAACGATACAGACCCCGTCAGGCTATGGCAGACGTGTCATTCAACCTATTGTAAGTCGATGTATCATCACGAGAGATTTGAAAATATATTATAAAGGTTGAAAAGTTACCTAGTGCTGCTTTAAATACAATAAAGCAATACACAAAAATGTATAAAGTAAACAAATATTTAAAACAGATTAAAGTGCAAAAGAATTATAAAGAACAATAGGTATGCTGAAATGTACATTTAACCAGAGATGTATAAAGTACTAGAGACACATACTTGAGTAAAAGTACAAGTTCCTTATCAAAAAAGTGACTTGAGTAGAAGTTGAAGTGCTCTTTAAGCACCACACTTAAGTAGAAGTACTAAAGTATTCAACATTTTTTGTACTCAAGTATTGCAAGTAGTTTATTTTAAAATGTACTACTCAAGTACTGAAAGTAAAAGTACAAGTATTGTGTTATGTAGTTATTAAAGAAAGTAGTCAAAAGTTTGGACATCATATTGTTTTTATTATTTCAAATGATTAAGCTAAAGGACAATCACAATGTTGGTAGGTAATTTTTCTACATATTGTCATATAAATAACCTGAAAATACTGTAGTTCATTAAGATTAAATCTTACTATAACCACTCTTACTAAAAAAAAAATGGGGTAAGCACACTTATATTCTCATTTCAAGAGGTGTTCTGAGTAAATGATTTGTTTGTAACACTTTACAATATGGTTTGATTTGTTAACATTACATTAGTTAATGTATTAACTAACATGAACTAACCATGATCAATACATTTGTTACTGTATTTATTAATCTTTGTTAATCTTAGTTAATAAAAATACAGCTGTTCGTTGTTTGTATATGTTACTTCACAGTGCACATTAACTATGTAAACAAATAGAGAGCAATTTGAGCGCAAGACGCTCGTGTTGTTTTAAAGACAGTGAATGCGCGCTCGCGGGGCTCTCTCGCGCTCTCTCTCTCTCGCGCTCTGTCTCTCTCTCTCGCACGCGCTCTCTCTCTCATGCGCGGTAATGTGGGTTTGGAATGGAATGATTCGTAACATTTTTATAATTGTAACGAGTAACGATGCAGCACATAAAAAAAATATCGGAGTAAAAGTATTAACCTCATCGAAAATATGTACTGAAGTAAAAGTGGACGTAGGAGAAAAAAATAATACTCTAGTAAAGTACAGATACTGCCTTTTAGTACTTCAGTACAGTAGTGAAGTAGTTCTACTTCGTTACTATACATCTCTGCATTTATCTAAGATTAATACATGCTTTAGAAGTATTTTTCATTGTCAGTTTGTTAATGAAGGAACTAATGTTAAATACTGGAGCCTTGTAAAGTGTGTGATTGAACAACAGTCAGAACATATTCAAACAATATCTAGGGCATGTAATTTAGTCCAGATTAAAATATAAAATGCAAGTTTGAAAATTAATAGCCTTAAGTCTTTAAGTATTATGTATTAAGGCCTGTTCACACCGGGATGATTTTCGCACGCGTTTATCGCTGACGTTTAACGCCTCGGGACTAAACAATGGGCGCCAATGTGAGTGTTCACACCGACGCGCAAAACGCCAGGCGTAAAAGCGTCATTTAAAAAAAAAAACGCCTCGGGTTCGTTTTTTTATTTTGACGCGGCGCATAAAAAACTGTCCGACCAATGAGATCGGCGCTTTTGTTCACGTGCCTGGAGCTGCTGAAGTGACAGTAAAACACGACTTGGTGGCGCTCGAGCACAAAACGGTCTTGCCGAGCACACATTGATACGACGAAGAAGTAGTAAGTAGACAAAGAAGAAGATGAGCTGCTAATGCTGCTTGCCAGTTAGTAAAAAGTGTGTGAATGGTTTTGTCCATATACATAATATGTCTATGGTTTTGGCAAGCACGTAAAAACTGTCTCTCTTCTCCTTCTGTGTGACAAGCGAGTGTCAGAGGCTTAAAGTGCCGCAGCACCATCTTGTGTACCGGGAGCGCATCGACTGAATGTGCACGTTCACTCGGCGCAGCGCCAGTGAAAATCGCTTGGGTGTGAACACTCAAGACGCGCCGAAAAACGGCACGAAAAACGCTGGCGATAAGCGCGCGCGATATTCGTCCCGGTGTGTACAGGCCTTTAGGTTATGTGATTACTGGGGAAACGGCTGCATTTCTGCTGTTCCGTCAGCGCCCTCTGCTGTCGAAGAATGAATGTGCACTTCAGCGAGTCTCCTCATTCCGCCATGTGCTCGGCTCATGCACGGTCTATTTACATCAGTGCGCGTTCCTCTTTGACGTGTTTTTCATTTTAAACGGTTGATGGGTAAAGTATTCTTAAAATTCATTATTCATGTTCATTATTGCGGTATATCGTATTACCGTTTACAGGCACATGTCTAATCGTGAGTGTACACAAATAAAAGTAGAGAGTTTACAGTTTATAATTATGTCTTGCACTTATCTGTATGGCTAAAAATGACAGAGTATTTTGAGTTTCCGCTGGAATAAGGAAAAAAATCCATCAAAAGGCGACAACAACTTCGACGGAAAGAGGGTTAAAGAAAACGTAGCCTATTTAGTTTCATATAGTTAGGCTATGTCTAAATATTAATCTTTTAATTTCATATGTTGATTATGAAAAGTGAGCAGCATGAGTAAAGCACATAATCAGATGTGCATATGTCTGGAGACATGGATTTTGAGCACAATTGAATTGTGTTTTCTAGAAAGTCTTTCTTTAAAATTAATTTCGTTTTGTATAAATTGTATTTTAATTTTGATCATTGTTTAATCAACTATTTGCCTGAGGCTATATTTAATAAATAAGAAGCAAACCAAGATCATCTGGAATGGATTGACCTAGTCTTTGAGCAAGGCTGAAACTATAGCGTCTTTCTGTTTTAATACATTTCTTTAATATATGTCATAATTACAGTAGGCCTATAGATAGTTATGATATTTGTGGTTGCACCGGGGTCCGTCATTATAAAGTTACGCCACTTTCCTTATTAGGAGAAAATATATGTCGTTTTAACGACATAAGATCTCGTACATACTTGAATGGGAAAAAAATTATATGTAGGCCCTATGTGAGAGCAATGCGTGACCGTACCAGGTGACCTGTAAATGCGAAAAAACTGTTTCCATTGCAGTTTTGCGAAAATTTCCTTTTTCGAATTGCCTGAAAAACCACCTCATGTGAGCGGTAAAACTTTTTTGCGATATATGGGAGTTTTTGCGAAATTGATGCGTTTCCATTGGGCGTATTTTCAATTCGCAATTTCAATTTGCGCAATTTGAAGGGTAATGGAAACGTGGCTATTGTGTGGGGAGCCTCTTTAGCTGCTGCTATTGGTTTTAATGCTCATTTAACTCTTTGAAATACAGGACAATATTGCAGAATGGCTTGCTTCCCACAAACATAAAGTTGTTGTTATTTTTCAACAAGACGATGCTCCTACCCAAACTGCAAAGACAACCAAGAAGTGGCTTGAGAGCAAGTCCATCAGGCTCATGTTTTGGCCTGTCAGAGTCCAGATTTGGACCCTATAGTGGATATTTGGTTATAAACTCAAACGAACTGGGAGATATTTTTCAACAACGCATGAACTGTTTGAAGCCATCAACATTGAGTGGAACACTGACTCTTCTTCCTGTAAAAAGCTGTCTGCAAGTTGGGGAAGGCTATTCTGTTACTTTATCTACAGTATTTGTGCAATTCTTGCTCATTTCGTGACCAGTGATTTGTGATTAAAATGGTCAAAAGACCAATAAATATTTTTGCCCTTTTGGCCTGTCCCATTTGTTTTGCCACAGAGTATACACACATAGACACACACCTTTACAGGCTCCTTTGAATTCTTTGGTGACGTCCACCCAGTCAGCATTGTTTCTCATCTTCTCTGGGATCCCAAGACCCCAACCTCCCTCCTCCTCCTCTACTGATGACTTCATCACCATGGAGACAGCTAGAAACATAAAAAATATGCGCATAAGAACCATTTAAATTAAAGGGATAGTTCACCCAAAAATGTCGTTCCAAACCTGTAAGACTTTCGTTCATCTTTGTCTAGATCTTTTTGATGAAATCTGAGAGATTTCTGTCCCTCAGCTACGAAACTACCACTTTGATGCTTCATAAAGTTCATAAAGAGATCATAATACTAATCCATATGAATTGAGAGGTTTTCTGAAGAGACTTGATCGTTTTATATGATGAACAGATTGAACATGCTTGAGCTTCCGTTTACCACAACTGATGTGTGAGTTGATGAATGTTTACATAAATTAAATCTCTTCATCATATAAATCGATCAAGTCTCTTCAGAAAATGTTAGACTAAACCGCTCAATTCATATGGATTAGTAGTTTTACGAGCTCTTTATTAACTTTTTGAAGTGCCAAAGTGGTAGTTGCATAGCTGTCGATGGAGGGACAGAAAGCTCTCAGATTTCATCAAAAAGATCTTCATTTGTGTTCAGAAGATGAACGAAAGTCATACGGTTTGGAATGACATGAGGGCGAGTAATTAATGACAGAATTTTCTTTTTTGGCTGAACTATTCCTTTAAGAGTCGCCAGGAACATGAAAGACAGAATATTGGATTAATAATGCACATTATAAAGTAAACAATATCATTACTTCAGACTGAGAGTGAGGGCCACATTAACAGTTTGCATGATTACAATTTAGTGTTTTTAAATAACTGGGTTTCAGCACAATAGATGTCTCAAAACCTTACCAAAAAAACAAAGAAAAAGTTTACCAGCCTAGACACATTTTGAGGCAATATATTCATCACATCATGCTGTCTCAGTAGGCACTAGGCAGTTCACTTTGAGCACAACTAAATATGCCTACATTTGGTATTGCTTCAAGCAACAATCATGCATGACAGACCATAGGTACAGACAGTCAAACAAACTCCAGTATTTTGCTGTGTTAACTGTACCAATTAGGACACATGTCACCTGGTCACACTGCAACCTTTCTTTGTTGTTACTGGTCGACGACGAATCGTCTTTGAATTCAGGTGAGTGCGCGTTTTAATAAATATAATAGGATATTAATTACACGCTCGATTTGGTGAAATGATTTAAATACATAACCAGCATCGATGTATCAAACTGCACATGAACAAATAGCCAGATGACATTAGCGAAGAGCGATATTTGCTAAGCTGTCTAACCCCTAACATACCTCATTACTGCTAAATATATACTTTACAATATTTGAAATATATATCCATTAACAAAAACACCTTCAAAGCGTAAATAAACACAATACCTTTAGATTGTCTTTCTGTACTGTTGCAAATATTCAGCGCTGCCGCAGCGGACGCCAGTGAATGACATCACACTATGATTTGCATTCTGGGACATGTAGTTCTGAGCTGTTAGCTGCTCTTTTTGCTCTTTGGAACGACTTGAAAACAGTACCACACATTTTCTGGCATTGTAGTCACGTGAAAAAGTTATGTTATGGTATGATGTGTCTATGTTAATTAATGAAAAGTTACTCTTTAATTTATTGTACTCCTTACATTTTGAAAATGATTTTTTTTTTGGATAGGCATATTCAAAGAAGGCTATAACTGTGTGAGTAAGGGAGCTTTTGTAATTAATATGATAATTAAAAAGTCAAATTTCACATTAATATGTGTCAGTTTCATAACAAAAATCCCCTTTTCTCAGTAGTCCTTATATAATTTGAAAATTATGTTTCTACTATTCAAACTAGTACTAATAGAAAATCAATTAAAACTCTTCATCTGTGTTCTGTCTTCAAAATCTTTGAATGATACTTTGAATGTATGTTTGTGTGTGTGTGTGTGTGTGTGTGTGTGTGTGTGTGTGTGTTTTGTTGTTTAAAGGCACAATATGTAATTTTTCACCGCTAGAGGTCGCTTTTTCAAAACAAAGGCATAGCTTGATGATGCCTTGATTTCGTAGAACTTTTATTATGCCACAGTCGCCGCTTCCGCTTTTTGCGCTCATGCGTATGTGGGGGAACGGAGAGCTGTTGTATCATATCAGATACATTTGAATGTGTTGAAAGTTATGTTATAATGCTACTCTGTATAAAATAAAATCTTGTGTAGAGCTGAAGTATGCAAGACCCATTTTCTTGCACTTCTTAATTATACTTCAAACTATGGAAGCTTGTTTCCACCACAGAATAAAAATAAAAAGGTAATTGCGACATTTTATCTCACAATTCTGACTTTTTTCTCTCGCAATTGCGTGATATCAAGTCGCAAGTGTGAGTTATAAAGTCCGAATCGTGATATATAAACGAGCAATTCTTCGGAAATTTTTCGCAATTGCGAGTTATATCTCATAATTCTGAGAAAGGAAGTCATTATCATTTAAAGGCACACTTTGTAGTTTTTCGCCGCTAGAGGTCGCCTATTCAAAACAAAGGCATAGCTACATGACTCTGAGATTGAGCACGGAATCTTGGGAATTGTCGTCTTCACCTCACAGCCGATGGAAAAGAATCAGGACAGGACTCAGGCAGAAATCATGTTCATAGATGAGATTATTAACGTTACTGTATGAAGCAGAGCAGAGCCGAGTGCGGTGGGAGCTGAACGAGGCCGATGGAGTGATTGCTAATGAGAGACGAGCGCGACACACACGGCTCTACAGCAGCGGAGCTTTTATTATGCCACAGTCGCCGCTTCCACTTCTTCCGGTCTATGTGGGGTACTGCAGCGCTGTTTTATCAGATCCTTTTGAGTGTGTTGAAAACATAGACTGTAATAATTATGGATGTAGCGTCCGTGACGTCACCCATAGGATTCTGAAGAGCAGTTTTGAAGCTTAAAGTAGGGACGAGCTGGCCGTTGCCATCTTGGCAGCGCGTTATCGCGCGTCACTCCTGGATAACAGAAAATGGGCAAAGAGGCGGGACGTGGGTGGAGCTGAGGTGATGCGATGACTAACAGACAGCAGATAAATGGTCACTCAAAGTGGCCACACCCTTAATTATGCTTTATATAATGTAAATGAATGAGTTATAAAAAAAAATCACCCACCTCATAGTTGTCATGAAGGGCAAAATTAGCTATATAGAACAAAACCACAATATGTACCAGGCTGTAAACATGTTTTTTTCTGCTGTAAAGTTGGGCATTTTAACATGGGGCTCAAAGAGATTCTGCTTCCTTCTGGAGCCTGTCCCTAGTGGCCAGTCGATGAATTGCAGTTTAAGTCACTTCCGTATTGGCTTCAAGAGAAACTGTGGGAAGTTGCTGCTTGGTTGAAAATTATGTTATAGCGTTACTCTGTGCGTTCGCTCCATGGCTGCTATGAGACACTTGTTGCACATTGCAATAGCTAGATCGATATATTAGAACATCATATTAATAAATGCTGGATGGCTTGTGTTGCTAAGTAGCATGCAATGAATTTTAAAACACACTGTATGACGGAGAAAAGGCTTGATTACTGTACAACAATTTTGCTATCCAAACATTTGTTCCCTTGTCTAATAAAACATAATATATTAAAGCGGCTTTCTTGTTTCATGGTTTGTACAAAATAGAACCGGAAATTAAGGGTATGATGTCACACGGTCCGTGTCCTGGTTAAAATTGCTTATTTCTCTGGGTTTAAACATTCTTGGAAACATTTGGGAAAATTTAAGTACACAAGTCAACAAAATATATAACATTGTTCTAGTGGTTTTTGGATATGTTAATCCAAAATTCATACATATTGTGCCTTTAGAACGCAAAACTCATAAAATAAAATAAAAATCCCCATATGTATAATAGAACATTTCATAATAGTAAAGAAATAGATTACACATATAAAGTAAAATAAATAAATAAATATATTAAATAAACATAAAAACGGAATAAAAAAATGCAGGTATACCTATAATTGGGGAGATGTTTTTTAGAACGTGTAGGCCCTATGCAATTTCTATATTATTATATTATTAATATTTATAATAACAATATTTTATTTTGTAAATAAATGACTAATGGTTTTATTTATTTTATTTATTTATTTTTTACTCACGTCTGGCGACGTTACGTTACGTCACGCTAACAGAAAGCTGCGCTGATCTGTACGCCATCTGTGCGTCAGACTCGGATGTGACAGATGATGTGCAGATCACGGATTCTGCGCCAGGTCTGCTACTGGACGCGCCCTCACTTCCGAGTGTGTTGGGGGCTAGAGTCAATAATAATAATACCATCAGGGGGCTTGTGTTGTGTCTGTGCTGCCAAGAGAACGCGCTGTGAGGAGTTCAGATGGCGCAGGTCTCGCATGCTTTGAAGGTTGGTGCACGTATGTATTTTTATTTCTGCTCTGGAGTGACCAGCTGTCCTGTTAGCGGATCTGTGCTAACACAAGAGCTTTCTCTGTAGGACAGGTGGATCTGACATGATCATGAGTGGACTTCATACAGGAGGGGTTTTATCAACTTAATATTTAATAATGGCATTTAATTAATTATTCATTAGTTTGATCTGTGTCTGACTGTAATACATGGCCAACTTCCTCTGACAGCTTAATTTAAATATTTGGAGTGGTCTGTACTTGCACAATTACTGGCCTTGGCTCAAAACCTAATGTGCTCCCTACATGGACAGCTTTTTGGGAACCTATAATGCCCTAAAATGGCTGTCTAGGTAGAAAGCTCAGAAGGTTTTCATGTCCAAAAAATGCTTTCTGTGTGGGCTATGATACACATAATATTGTTTACATTGGCTGCTCTCTAGAGTTTGATGTCTATGTAGATAGCAAGGCCCAAAATATGATGTATTTAGGAAGCTCAGTAGATTTTGAGGCCTAAGAATGCTCTAAAATAGGCTTTGATACCCTAAATGCTAGTTTTGTAGTCAAGACCAAGACCAGACCAGCACCCCTTAAATTCATAAAGATCCACGTTACCGCCTGAGAAATGACTTATTTTTTACCAATAAATAATTAGAATAAGACACTATGTAGAGCTGTTACCAATCAAAGGAAATCATTAACAACAAAATTCATCTTTGTACTACAGAGGTGGCACAGAAAATGCATCTGAATTGGTAAATTACAAATGCATAAATAATATTGAGAATGTCAAAAAAAAAAAAAAAAGGAATGTTTGTATAAAAGCAATATCATGTTTGCAGTCATGCTCAAATTTGTGAACAGCTCTACTGCTCTTGTGATATTGCTTAATTATACCACGTTATTATACAAATCTCATACATGTATTTTTTTGCAACAATATCTCAAATTTTGTGAGCATTTGTATTAATTTTGGTGACGTTTTTGACACAATCCCTCATTATTTTCTGAACCGGCACAATAAATAAATCAAATTAGAAATAAGTTATTGATTGCATCTGAAGCAGTAAGTTTTACATCCAATCACATTAATGATGTTAATAAATAAATCAGGCAATGCACCGGCAATTTAGTAATATCCTCGCAGTTGTGGTCTTGAAACAAAATCCAGAGTCCTTGAAGTCTGCGACAAATGGGGTCGAGACCTAGCCTGGATGCCAGCCGAATTTAGCCCTGCCCACAACATTTGAGTCCGGGAAATTCAGTCTGGACTTGATCCGTTGTGGAGCAACTATGCCCGAACAGGGCATTTTTTACAACACCGGCAAAGATCATTTACACTCATCTTCTTCTTCTACTTCTTCCAGTGTGCGTGCTGATGAGTTCTGTTGACAACTATGCGTCGCTCTGTTGCTCTGATTGGTTGTAGGTCTATCCAATTGAGGTCTTTCCTGGTTTGGTTGAAACACGCCCCATAATCACAGCCCAATGGAGCAGTATCAGACCTATATTCTGACTAGAATTGAGTGTGACAACGTCAGGCTAGTCGAGACCGAGACGAGACCAAGACCTTCAAAAAATGGTCTTAAAGGAACTGTATGTAAGAAATGTATTTCAATTAATCATAAAATGGCCCTGATATGTCACTAGACATTAAGAAATCATGTTAATTTCAAATACTTATATCACTGACAACAGTTGTCAGGCCAAGATATTGTCATTTTAAAAGTGAAGTTGCAGCCCTCAACTGATGTTGATGTTGACATGTTGTGTCATGCCTGAAGCGCCACCCTCCACCTATCTACCAATCACGAAGTCAGTAGTGTTTCTGCATTCGGGTTGCCCGCTCTGCTCTAGGTACCACAGCTGCAGCTACAAACTTTTTGGATAAACAATGTCTAACTTTACGAAACCTAAACGGCCTCGTTATGAATCAGAAAAACGTTGTGACAGTGTCCGAGATAAAACAAGGATTTGTATAAGAGGTGCCTTTGAAAGATGGAGACGGCTGAAAACGGAGAATAATTTGAAGACTGATGCCAACGTTGCTAATTTTCTCCTGGACAGCCAGGTAAGGTTAATCTATGTTTGGCTAACTTGTACTTAATGTAAATGGACATTTCAAATATTCATGACAGTCGAACAAAGTTATGCATGTTCGTGCAAAGTAACGTTAGGTTAGCGCAGATGGAGGAGGTGGGTCATTGAATTGAAAAGGTAACGTTAAAGAATGGGCTTTATGCACAGCTGCACTACTTCCTGAACTTCAGCCAGCTCCTTTGTTTCCTGTCTGCCATTATTGGACAAACTGATTAATCCAGGTGTGTCTAATTATTGTTGTTGTTACTACAGAGGTCAGGCACACCTGGATTAATCAGTTTGTCCAATAATGGCAGACAGGAAACAAAGGAGCTGGCTGAAGTTCAGGAAGTAGTGCAGCTGTGCATAAAGCCCATTGTTTGGTAAATAAAAACGGCGAGTCGTCATTGCTAACATTAGTAGCCTAATGCATTATCAGAGTCCGTTTCTCTGTCATTATGCTGGGACGCTGAGGAAAACAACATTAGCACGCCTATTATGGCAATGTGAAAACGTATTTGAGACAGTAGCCTAACGTTACCTCAGTAAAAATTATTCCTCATTCGTTCTTCGCATATATAGTGGACAAAACATGCTGCAAGTTGACCTGTATGACCATTGCTAATGTTATTTAGCTTTGCTGTAATTTTACTATAGTATTTTTTCATGTGGGAATGTACTGTCACATACGAGCGTTCATATTTACGATTATATTTGGCTAATCGCCATTAGTAAATTTTTGCGATTCATAAATAATTACTTCACAAAACATCGCTCTTGAAGCATAAACATAATTAACAGAAAGAAAAAAAACTTACTGTGTACGACACGTCATTTGCCATTGAAAGCTCCTTGTAGCAGCCTACCTTCCTGCTGGATCCTGCAGCCTAGCTGGCAACCTCGAGTCAGGGGGAGGGGGAGAGGGGATACACCGCTCTACAGTAATTTGAAAGTGATTGCAGTACCAGTTTTGGCCACAGTCCTACATACAGCTCCTTTAAGGTCTCAAGTACTACAACACTACTAAATGCTGTATACTTGAAGCTATAGGCAGAAATGTTGTAATGTCCAGTAATGCTCTCTAAGTAGGAAGCTCAGTAGGTCTTGATGCCCAAAAATGCGGTCTATGTGGACTGATAGACTATGATGCCCAACAATGTTGCCTAGTTTGTCAGCTCAGTAGGATTTGATGCACAAAAAGTGTTTTCATCTAGGCAGCTGTATTGGTAGTTTGCTCACTAGGTTTTGAGACCCAGCCGTTGATATTGATTCTCGCTGCTGTTTTTGTTTTCCACCCTTGAATATGTAAGATTGTTATGGTTGAAAGCTGTATGAAGTAGCCTTTGTTGCTGTATAAGCTCTGACTGATTTTTAATGCATTAGTGTGACTTGATAATCTATAAATTAAATAAAATTTTCTGTATAAATGCATTTCTACATTTCCCCCCTCAGAAGTCAGTTTGACGTCTTACTGATTTATGTGAGAAGAAATGAATAAACCCAAAATGGCAGCAGAAAAAAGGTTAGTTAGTCTTTATTTTCAACACACACATACACACTAGCAGCTGACGATGACGATATGATGCACGAATGATGACGATATGCACTTTACATAGTTTTTTGACTGCCTGAAGCTACCTAAAGAGGTGTGAAACATCTTGTTGAGACGGTTTTCTGTATTTCCAGTGCTTCCCGGGTGCTGATGTTGCTGAGTCAGCTGGAAAGACTGAACGAGGAGCCCAAAGTGTCTGATAAGGATGCCATCCGACAAATCACAGGGAAAATCCTTCACCTCATTCTGACCCAAGGTGACCTAACACACTTACACACCAAACCGCTGATCTATATAAATGACTGTATTGCTCATCATGTTCTAAACTGCCATCAGGCAATGAAGCCACCGGTAGTGTTCGAGCGGCCATCTTACTATTCCCTACCGACAGAGGGCATCATTGACGCACAGCCAAACATTGACCTAAAATCGCACGATTTGCAGCATCTCAGTCTCACAGGATTAGTTTTGCGAGATATTTGTGTAAATTTAATAGTTACTTCAGATGTTATCTGTAATGTTTATGGTCTTTTCAGAGAGGATAAGTCATATATTCAAATCGATAATGTGGGTGTGTCTACTGCACACTGCCGACACAGGTAACGTAACTGAACGAACACAAAAATATATTTCTTTATGTATGTAATTATGAAGGAAATTAACCATAACGTATATCTGTGTTTAGCTGCAGAAATTGATTCGAATGGCTTATACAATAAATATTAATACAAGCCTCTATCAACTTTATTTATTTATACAGCGCTTTTAACAATGCAGATTGTTTCAAAGCAGCTTTAAGGCCTGTACACACCGGGACGAATATCGCGCGCGCTTATCGCTAGCGTTTTTCGTGCCGTTTTTCGGCGCGTCTTGAGTGTTCACACCCAAGCGATTTTCACTGGCGCTGCGCCGAGTGAACGCGCACATTCAGTCGATTCAGACCGTTTTGTGCTTGAGCGCCACCCAGTCGTGTTTTACTGTCACTTCAGCAGCTCCAGGCACGTGAACAAAAGCGCCGATCTCATTGGTCGGACAGTTTTTTACGCGGCGCGTCAAAATAAAAAAACGAACCCGAGGCGTTTTTTTTAAAAATGACGCTTTTACGCCTGGCGTTTTGCGCGTCGGTGTGAACACTCACATTGGCGCCCATTGTTTAGTCCCGAGGCGTTAAACGTCGGCGATAAACGCGTGCGAAAATCGTCCCGGTGTGAACAGGCCTTTACAGTGTTAAACAGGAAAATAATACAGCATAATTTTATTCAGCCGTCTAGCCATTCTTGAGAAAACGGTTATGTCATCAGTTCATTTCAATTATCATACAGTGACAGTGTGGGCTTTAGATCAGTAATTAGATCAGTAATTTAGTTTATATGGTTAATTTAGTTTAATAATTAGATTTATTTCGATATTTATTTGAACATTTTTGAAAAACAAGCCTAAATTGAGCTCTATATATTGCACTATATCAAAGTTTGCCATGCATCACCTCGGAAATAAATCGGTCACTGTTATCTGCCTGAATAAGTTATGATGCGTGTATTTTATTTCCTGATTGAGCAACATCTATTTCAGACCCTTAAAGAGTCTCCATACAGTTTCCATATGGGTGTAAGTGTTATATGAGTATAAGTATTTCATATAAGTGTTATGTATGCTATGTTGTTGAATTAAATATTTATTTAATCATGGTTTAAATCATTAACTGCTTCAAAATGCATGCTGTTAACGAAATTATTGTTGAAACATTTGCAGTTAGCCTACTGTATGAATAAAGACAATACTACAGCATAAATACATAAACGTAAATACATAAACACATCAGTACAATGCGAATTCAGGTTACAAGGCATAAATCTTTATTCCGATTTCAAAATGCGCACTTTGACATTTGTAATTTCTACATACGCTGAAGTGTCGCGTCCGCCCGCCGAGCTGACTTTCACTACTATAATGAATATAAACCTAACTTTTTAATAAGCAGGGGAAATTCCTGACTTTAAACATATAACCATTTTCATGCTTAGGACGTTTGTGTTGTGAGGATGTACAGGGAAACTTCAGAAAACGGTGTCTCCAATGTTTTCTCAGTAAAATCTTATAATTTCCTATTGATTTAATAGAATGTGTGAGCTTACTAGGGGATACCAATATGGCGGCACGGCGGCTTCACTTTGTATGACGTCATGATGAGCAATCCAGTTCTCTATATAGATCAGTGCACCAAACCTATGCATTCATACAATGAGTGGGATTCGCACCTTCAAACATGCACAGTAAATTCCTGGTTGTTTTGTGGAAAATTCAGCAAATAAAAGTGTTAAAGTGCCTCTGATATGCTTTTTTGAATACCTTTCATGTAGTCTGTAATGTAGCTGTTTGTGAATGTAAAAGGTCTTCAAAGTTTTAAAGATCAAAGTGCATGATAAGTGGAGTTATTGTCTCCTAAAAGAAAGAATCGGTTGTGAACTGACTGAAATGAGTCGTCAGTCATTTCAGTCTCACTTCTGTAACATATTAAATGCAAATATGGTCTTTGCTGGCTGCCCGCGAACAACATCTACTTTGACCAGCGCTCAAACACTGTAGTTGTAGCTGAGCCTGCAAAAATTTGGTTACTGTTGTCAACATGTTGAGGAGACAACATGTCAACATGCTTTAATTGATACGGTAAAACCGACACCATTGTTATACTGTTCATGTCATTGTGTGTACAAATGCTGAGGAAGATCCAGAGCTGAAATTCAGATATGGTAACGACCGTTTCGCTTCTGACACACTGTAAGCTGTCGACCAATCACAACAGACTGGGCCATCTGACCAATCAGAGTAGAGCAGGCTCTCAGAAAGATTGAGTTTAGAGAGACCGGATCCTTGAATCGAAACGTTTCAAACACTGTGAGAAAAGACGCGATGCTGTAATATTAGAAAATGAAAGTGTTTTTTGACCATGACCAAAACAAAATGAGGAACCTTTAAATATAGCATAATAGGGGCAGTTTAATCATTTATTATCAAAATGTAATAACTTCCTATGCTTTCGAAACTTCTTCTGTGTGAGCTATTAAGCCAAATACCTATTTAGAGATTGTTTTATTGTTCTACTGTTGTATGGAGTTCATATAAACTTTTGGCAACAACATAGTAATCTACTGCCTGTTAACATGAATGTACTAAAATAATAGCAAATAACTAGATTTGTCAGGTACACTCAAACACTCACTTTTTAGCATCAGTCAATTCCTGGTGGATAAGACCCTGGTCTTGCACAATTCAGAAATATGTCGCTTTAATATGTGTTATATGTGTGTGTGTATGTATGGATAACCTTTATGTACTGCATGTATGTATGCATGCATGTATATTCTGTATGTATGTATGTACTATATGTATGTACTGTATATACTGGTATGTATGCATGCATGTACTGTATGTGTGTGTGTGCTTTATATATGTGTGCTGTGTATGTGTATGTATCTACTGTATGTATGTACACACCGAGAAAAAGGGTACCTTTAGGGGCTTGTCAGGGCAGTACCAGACATCTTTTTACCTTTATACCACAAAAAGGTACATAGTAGTTCCTTAAGGTATGCATTTGTACTCTAGGGTACTAATATGCACCTTTTATTTAGTAAAAAAGGTACAAAGATGTCCTTTTAAGGGTACTGCCCCAGTGACAAGCTGTTGTATCCCTAAAGGTACAATTTTGACACCATTTTCCTCTGTATGTATGTGTATGTATGTTAACTGTATGTGTGCGCGTGCGTGTAATGTATGTGTGTGTGTGTGTTACATATTTGCTCCATTTTTAAGAATTTGGACCATTATGAGAAACAAAGTGCTCATGGTTCATAAAATGCTAATTAAATGTATTAAATATATGGTTGCGCTTTATTTTACAGTATGTGTTTTGCGCTTACAGTGTACTTCCCTAAGAAAGTACTGGTAATATAAGGTAACTACATGGGTTACGGTTAGGTTTAGGGGTAGATTCAGGGTTAGAACCTAATTATTACCCAGTTATTACTATAATAGTACAGTATTTATTATTAAATTTCATTGCATTTTTCCTTGTGTGTATGATAACGAGCTGTACGCCAGTGAAAGCTGTAGTGAATATTTCTATAATCATTTTTGTACTGCCTATAAAATTATTTACTCTTCTGCCACAATTATGTAAAGTCTTATTATATTTGGATGCTAATATATGTGATTACTTCTGATTATTTTGATTAATCATTGTGCATCATGTAAATAATTAAAGTAACAAAAATCCGATTACTGAAAATGCATTTTAAAGGTTTAGTTCATCCAAAAATGACATTTTTAGCTCTTCCCCCTGACCCCTGCTGACCGTAACCATACACCGCATATGTGTAATATCTCTACTGTCTGTACAGTGACCCCCACACGATGCCATCAGCAACTGAGAGAAAATATAGAAATGTTCCCACGTCCACGACTGGTCGCCCCTTGCCCCTCCCTCTCTCTCTCTCTCAGTTCCCCTTTACATTCTCGGCCATATCCTCACATGCTCGTGACCGTCATTCATCTGTTGTGGGCTTTGCAGGCGTGTGTGTTTTGACTGACAGCACCTGAGCAGTGGGAGGCATCTGTGTCTATGTGAAATATGATTACACCGGTGTAGAATTTCCCCAGGATCAGTGTTATGGATGAAGCGCTGGAGTGCGTTCAGGTTATGAGAAGAGGCATTAGAGTGGGTTGGATAATTGTTAGGAATAAAGATGGACTATAGAAGCCATGCCAGAAGGAAGACAAGCGGTTTGTGCCGGCCCCCATGCAGCCCTGGTAAGATCAGATCTTCTGACAGCTTCTAAACTTTCCAAACAATGCTCATGATATGTGATGATCAGTTAGTGGAAAAGTTTCAGTGGGATAGTTCACCCAAAAATGAACAATTTGTCATCGCTTGCTCATCTGCAAGTTGTTCCAAACATGTATGAGTTTCTTTCTTCTGTTGAACACAAGATGTTAAAGAATGTTGGTAACCACACAGTTGACGGTAGCCATTGACTTCCATAGTAGGGGAAAAAATGCTATGGAAGTCAATGGCTACGTCAACTGTCTGGTTACCAATTTTTTTTTAAATATCTTCTTTTGTGTTCAACAGAAGAAAGAAGCAACTACTGCAAGGATTTCAGATGATGTCAACTTTGATTCAACATTTTCTTTATATTGTAATCATTATGTTCACAACTTGTAACAATTACTTTAAAGGGTTACTTCAGCAATTAGCATTAAGCTTTGTATCAGTAGAAACCGAGTAGTATATTCGAATGATCGTGCAACCCCATTCATAACGGAGCGGTCGCAGCAACGCGAGTGTTTTCAATGAATTCCTATGAAAGTTAAGCTTCCATAGGCATGAACTGAAAATGCGCCAGACTGGACACGCATCGTGAATGATTGCGTGGCTGTGAATGAATGCCCGTTGGGCCATGCTCATTTTACTTTCGGTTTAGAATTAGGGCCAATTCGGGGGGCGGGTTGCTTGAATTGTGAGTTCATTAGCCTATTGTTCTTAATGAAAAACACAACAACAACACAGTACAATGACAAACTCACTTAAATAGGTGCTTTTACATTTCGCTTTGAAATATAATCTTCCAGGATCATCTTGTCTGTCAGCTCCTTGCTCTCGTGATGAATGAGATCTGACACCTGCTGCATTCGTACTGCGACTCTCGTTCGGATCGTGCTGTATTGAGCAGACATCTTCAGTTTTTAATTGTAGTGTCTGTTCTCTAACTGAACTAAATTATTATATTGCTATAAAAAATCTAAACGACGGTGGGGTGGTGTCGAGGTGGGCAAGTGATGTAACCGGTGGGAGTGGCCTCGTAGGGCAGCGAAGCAAGTGCATTCTGGGAGTTGTTGTCTTTCATCCATATATATGAGCCAAAAATACATTTTCTGGCTATTCTTAGTCTAGAAGGCACCAACTTCTAAAATAATTTCACATTTCTACTACATAAATGACCCAATTTAAATACACATTCATCTTTCCAGCGGTGAAATATCCCTTTAATGAGCTCATTATTTCTTCCTTACATTAACCCATGAGGTCAGCTCACTGCATGATTTATGTAGAATCTAAGAACAGTACATTTCTGAAATATAGACATTACTTTGACACAATTGAATTGAATTTAATTTAATTTAATTGAAGAAACTCATAAAGGTTTGGAGCGACATGAGGGTGAGTAAATGATGCAATTTTAACCCATTAACTAAGTATTATAGTGTAGCAGCCAGCCCCTATAATAAATCAAATTTTCATCTCTTTTATAAAATCATAAATAAAAGTTATTAATTTTAAATTCAGTTTTAGTACTTTATTTGCAATTTTCCAGTAAAGTTATTAAAACGTAATATCAAAACTTTTTTAATTTGTATTATCAAAACAGATTAACTGCAACAAATCTTTCACACTCACCTAAACAAATCTGTAGTTATCTTTATAATGAATATTTCCAATATCTTTTAATATATCATTAAAAATAGAAATATTTAATTGAATTTCAAAGTAATAATTTAAAGTTGTGTAATATTAATGGTGAATTAGCAGTAAAATTTACTAAAGCAGATTAACTGCAAGCAAATTGCATTCTACTAAACAAAGATATAACCATTCAAATAAATACAATTATTTAATGCATTGTCTTATTGAATGTCGTGGTAAAAGTTGTTTTATTTATTATTATTATTATTATTATTTTTTTTTAGTAGTAGTAGTTAATAGTAATTTTTCTAAAGCAAATGAAGAAAGCTAAACTGTACTTTAGGTCAAATAAATGTCAAAATGTAATTCATTTATGAATTTGCAGCAATTGTATGAATTAAAGTTCCAAAAATAATATTTCAGTTGGAAATTTCTTCGCATGTTCTTACCATTTATTTGAGTGCATGGGGAGGGGGGTGATCTTGTTACTCTGTACTTGGATCCATTTTGAAATGCATTTTTCTCTGATCTTTGCTCGTGTCTCTTCTGTTACTCCGTGTGCATCAGAGAGTTCAGAGCGATTGAATTTGAAACCATGCGCCGTCTCAGCCTGACATGTGTACTCTCCAGCCTTCTGCCATGTCATCAGTTTCTGATTTTTTATTTATGTGTGTACATCTACGCTGGGATATGTCACAAGTTCATTTGCCGTTAATAGTAGATGGAGCGGCTATGTCTCGTGTGGGTGTCAGGGATCTTGGCACACGTATAACTCAAGCACGCTGATATATTTAACACTGGCTAAACGTCTTGTTCTTCTCGAGCCGTTGACTTTCCACTGCCTGCTCGACTGCTTAATTTTTTTATTTTTTTTATTTCTCAAGTTGTTAACAGGACTCTGCAGTCTTTAGACTGTCACTAAAGATGTGTTGAGTTGATAGATGCTTCTTTTGTACTTTGTGCTCTAATAATAGAACCTGTCAACATGCATCATTATTTTGCCAAAGTGTTTAGTGTCATGTGTAGTGTGCCTTTCTAAAAATTATAAATGAAAGATTATTATTGTGGGGAGGGAGGGGAAATTATTATTTTTTCCAACTAAGTCAATTTTCAATGCCACCTAATAAAAAATAAAAAAGGTAATTGCAACTTTTTTTCTCGCAATTGCATGATATAGAATACTGTTGCTTAGAATTGTCTATAAAGTTGCAATTGCTTGTTATACAAGTCAGAATTGCGTGATATAAAGTCACAATTCTGAGAAACAAGTCAATTGCAAGAAAAAAGTTGGTTATGTTTTTAATTGTTCTTCCATTTAAGTTTGTTTAAACGATTATTTCACTTCAAAATGAAAATTTCCTGATATTTTACTCACCCCCATCTCATCCAAGATGTTCGTGTCTTTCTGTCTTCAGTTGAAAAGAAATTAAGTTTTTTAAGGAAAATATTCCAGGATTTTCCTCCTCATAGACTTCCATGGCAACCAAAATGTTGAAGGTCCAAATCAATGCAGTTTCAAAGGGCTTCTATGGGCTTCAGAGGCTCTGCGCGATCCCAGACAAGGAATAGGGTCTTATCTAGCAAAACCATTTTCAAAAAAAATAAATATAAAAATTATTTTTAACCTAAATTGCTCGTCTTGCTCTGCTCTGCGACGTGCCAAGGATTGTGCAATCACGTCGGAAAGGTCGCGCTAGACGTAGGCGGAAGTACAAACACCAAAAAACACTCAATTTTTAACTTCAAAATCATTCGACATCATTGTTTTACCTTTTTTTTTGCTAAAGGACGTTTGTATTAGTATTCACATGTGCGCTTTGTAAACACGGGGGCGGTGCTTTTGCCTACGTCCACCGTGACCTTTCTGACGTGATTGCGCAATCATTGGCATGTCGCAGAGCAGCGCAAGTCAGCATATTAGATTGATTTCTGAAGGATCATGTGACAATGAAGACTGGAGTAATGATGCTGAAAATAAATGACATTTTACTATATATATATATATATATATATATATATATAATGACAGTTGTGCTGCTTTTTGTTGCTTTTGTTACTTTTTCAGACTTATTTGATGAATATTTTTTAAAAGATAAATGTCTTTATGATAAATGTCTCATTTTTGGTCAATTTAATGAATCCTAAAAATCCTACAAATTATTTTCATAACACCCACCCCGAAATAAAATCATACTGACCACAAACTTTTGAATGGTAATGTATAATAAATATATGCATAAATACATACATAAATTCCATTACTAGCATAGATTAAGGAAAACAATAAGCATGAAATCTAATTTAGTGTGGCTAAACTCCATGTAATCTGAATTAGGCTACTATTCAAAGAAAATAGTGCAAAACTATGATTCAGCTGTTACTGAGGCACTTCCGCCCCCCGCATCACCCCCCCCCTCCCCCTCTCTCTCACACTCTCACACACACACACACACACCTCTCTTTTGGCCGAATGCCATACCAAAACATCTCAGCCATTCAAGCCCTGTGTCATAATATAGGCCCTTTAACGCTTCTGTTCCCAGGCCTCTGCCAAGAATGCATTTCTTGAGTGATACAAAGCTATTAGATTTTAAATGTGCAAAATGCTATGATGTGACAATCTAAAATGTGTTTGAGCATCATATTTTCAGACGAAAAGGAAAAATCGCATTTCATATCAGTCAAAACATACCAGTCTTACTGCATTTGAATTGATCTTAAACGGCAACTCCTAGTAGATGGTGGTAGTTTATTTGTCTAGTATGACACCAGGGGCCGGTTGCATAAACTGCTAAGACATTTTTCCTTTAAGACTGTTCATAATTGTTTTAAGTCAGTTACATAAAAACGTAGATTGGTTACTAATTTGATACTAAAAAGTAAGACTTATTGCCCCTTGACTAACCGCTAGTTGGTCATACTCTTAGTCTTAACATAATGGCTATGTTTATGCAACTGGTTCAAACCAATAGACTAGTCTGTCCTTGAGCGGGGAACTTTAGTTAAACCACAGACATGTTGTGACCAGCTCGCATCGAGCCCTGGTGTTCCTGTCCAGGAAGATTTGTCTGTAAGGGTAATGTTTAAATGCACAGTTACCTGACAAATATTTTTTGAGTACTCCCTCCGGTGCGAGGAAGACCCGTTTAGATCTGCTCTGGCGGGTAAAACATCTAGAGAACGCCCTCAAGTTAGGCCAAGAAGATTTGTCTGTAAGGGTACTGTCTAAACGCACCGTTACCTGACAAATATTTTTAAAAGTAAACCTGACTCTCCATTTTCTTCCACCCCAGATAGGTGATTTCATCTTTATTTTTTATTTCCTTTTAATTCCTATTATAACTGTAATACTATATATATTTTAATTTTTTTTCCACTTATGACTATTTTAACTTAATTTCTATGTAAAGCACTTTGAATTGCCACTGTGTATGAAATGTGCTATACAAATAAACTTGCCTTGCCTTGCCTTGCCTTGGGTCACACAAATCTTAATTATTAAATTTTTTACATATGTCTATTTCTATTTATGTATGTCTATAAGTTTTTTACTTATAATGAGTTTACATTGAACAGTTGAGCTGCATTTTCTAAATTGCGGGTGGCAGTTGAGAGAGTAGAGTTACCAGGACAACTGCAGCGCATCCTCAAACAACAGGACCGCTTGAGTAACCACTAACTCTCGTCTTTCTCTCTCATTTATTGTTAAGGTTAGTTAAATTCATAACATTTCATATCAAACTTTTATTTACATGCTTTAATGTCCAACTAATTAGTTTCAATTGATTATTGATTTCATTAATAATTTTCAAGGGTTAGTTCACCCAAAAATGAAAATTGTCATTTAAGTTACTCAGCTTCATGTCGTTCCAAACCCGTAAGACATTCGTTAATTTTTGGAACACAAATGAAGACCTTTTTGATGAAATCTGAAAGATTTCTGTCCCTCCATTGACCGCCACTTTCAAGGCCCAGAAAGGCAGTAAAGACATCATAAAAGTAATCTATGTGACTCCAGTGGTTTAACCTCAACGCAAGTGCTTTTGTTTGCACAAAAAAACCCATAATTTATCACTTTATTTACAAATTATTAATCGCTGACGCGCGTTCACACAACAATTACTCCTCTCACGTCAACATAGCACGCATGCTTCGT
The DNA here is from genome assembly GCA_033150135.1 of Gobio occitaniae. Lineage (NCBI taxonomy): Eukaryota > Metazoa > Chordata > Actinopteri > Cypriniformes > Gobionidae > Gobio > Gobio occitaniae. The sequence continues at coordinate 13,363 of JARQWZ010003289.1, read as the reverse complement.
GGTGCTCTCATGAACGCTCGTTGGAGAATTAATAAAGTGGTAAATTATGTTTTGGTGGACGGGGGTTTTGCGCAAAAAAAACTATTGTGCCGTTTCATAAAATTGAGGTTAAACCACTGGAGTCACATGGATTGCTCTTTACTACCTTTCTGGGGCTTGAAAGTTGTAGTTGAAAGTTGTAACAGTTAGTTGCTGTCAATGGAGGGACAGGAATCTGTCAGATTTCATCAAAAAAAGTCCTTCATTTGTGTTCCAAAGATGAACAAAAGTCTTACGGGTTTGGATAGACATCAGGCTGATTAATTAAAGACAGAATTTTCATTTTTGGGTGAACTTAACCTTGTGAATAAGGAGTCAGCCCATTGACTTATGGCCTGATCAGTGCCCTGACTACTGAACCAGGGAGCTGATTGAGACGCATCACGCATGCAAGTGTAAACAAGCCGCTTCTTCTTCAGCTTTTGCCTTGATACTGTGGGTTACCATCAGCATGCCCGTGGACACATTGACGCGGACAACAACGCAGAAGTTTAGCCTACGAGGCGCTGAGCGAGTATTTCACGCTCTGCGTTTTTTACTGGTCGCAGAGAGTTGAAGAATGTTCAACTTTGAGTAAAACGCAGCGCTCATCACTGTCACTTTTCACCCAGCCGTCCAATCACAGTAGAAGAGGGGCAGGACAAATACAACACCGACCAAACGCCACATTCTGCTTGTACAACAACGTCAACAGACGAAAACAAGCAGTATAATAATGGAACTAAATATGTTAAAACAGGAGCCAGAGCAAATACTTAACATTGTATCCGCATTTTTATATATATACAATACAGAAACAAACTATCTGAGAAATGAGATTCAGCTGGATAAAAACGCTTTGGTGGCCTTTTAAATCCGCCATATTGCCTGTTGGACTTCATTCCATTCATAGTAATACAAGTGCACCGTCTCTCTTTTTATGTGTTCTTTTGAGTGCAACTGTTTATTTATATAAGAGTTCAGCAAGTTGTTTTTGCACAAATTGAGCATTTTTGTAAAAATTTCAATTTTAATACGTTTTAAATTTGAATGTGCCCATAAACGATGGTTTTGATGGGGGAGGAGTAGTAGCATTTGTGTATATTGTTTGGTTTTCTTTTATTTGATTATTTTTAATTCAATTATTGTTTTTATTTATTTTTAATTTTATTTATTTGTATTATTTAATTTAATTATTTTTAATTTAATAAAATGGTATTATTTTAAATTTTTATATTTATTTTTCATTAATTTTCAATTCAATTCAATTCAATTCAATTTTTATTTTGAAGCGTGTTTCCGACAGAGGAAAAACAATTAAAAGATAGATTTTAGTTTTTATCACAATTCAGGTTTTTTTTTCACTATTGAGAGTTTTTATTACCAAGTTCTGAGAATTTTTTATTTTATTTTTATTTTTTAGAATTATGAGATGTAAATCGCAATTGTGAGAAAAAAAGCCTACAATTGTGAGAGAAAGTAACTGTTTAATTCAGTGGCGGAAACAAGCTTCCTATTACTTTATATTTATATTTAAGAACAACTGTTAAATCATGGGTTGCATATTAACATAATGTTTTGTCATGTTTTAGAAAAGACCCGTAAGGAGGTGGTGTCTAAAGGCTCTGGTGGGATGGAGGTCATTCTATCATCTCTCGAGGTACCATCACTCAGAACTGACACATCCGTTTTACCTTAGCTAAAGTTGAAGTGCTTCTCAGCTGCTAATCCTCTTGATTCTGTACAGAATACGCGGGATTTGCAGACCACTCTGAATGTCCTCGGTATTTTGAATGAACTGTTGACTGTGGGTGAGTCTCAGTGTTGTTAACTAAAACTATTAAAACATTTAAATCTTTTTTAATTAATAAAATGCACTATTATGCTTTTTCGGATATTACCTTTCTTGTAGTGTGTTATTCCAGTCTGTCTTCCTCCTCAAACCTACTTAGGTTTGTAAGAAATTTGCATAATGCCGGACTTATAACGTTGAGCATTGGCTGCATTGGTCTTCATTGGCTGCTCGCGAACAACGTCTACTTTTACCCGCCCTCAAACACTGTAGATGGCTTTTCACTCTTGAAATGGTTAACCCTGAGTTATTCTTAACCCTGGGTAAATTTAACACAGTGTCAGTGTCATGGATTGGACGAACGCAGCACGCAACTTGTTTACATAAAAGCTCTAGCATTGCGCATCCTCATATTGCCGACTGTACTATTGACTTTATACTGAATGGACATTTTGGACTATAAAGATAAGAATAAAGAGGTTTATATAAAATAGCATTATAGTGGCACGTAAAAATAAAGCTCATAACCCTTGCCCCGCCTCAGGGGTCTTCTGGTTGATCCACTGTTTTGGAACTGACATTGATCAACCCTCTACGCACAACTTGGCAACACAATCGCCATTGGCTAGTACATTTTACTAGCCAATGGCTTTTAGATTACTCGCCAGACTGATATACTATTTTATTTATATTAGTGCTGTCAAATCGTTTAATCGTGATTAACCGCATCCAAAATAAAAGTTTGTTTACATAATATATGTGTGTGTACTGTGTATAATTATTATGTGTATATCAAAACGCACACATGCATGTATATATTTAAGAAATTATTTTTATACTTATATATAAAATATTTATATATAATATAAAATATATAAATATATATACAGTATATACATACAAATTATTATTAAATACATGTATGCTACAAATGCATTCAAATATACATAATAATTATACACAGTACACACACACATTATGTAAACAAACTTTTATATATCGCGATTAATGGTTTGACAGCCATAATAAATATATATATAAAGGATTATTAGGGACACCTGTTCAATTTCTCATTAATGGAATTATCTAATCAACCAATCACATGGCAGTTGCTTCAATGCATTTAGGGGTGTGGTCCTGGTCAAGACAAACTCCTGAACTCCAAACTGAATGTCAGAATGGGAAAGAAAGGTGATTTAAGCAATTTTGAGCGTGGCATGGTTGTTGGTGCCAGACGGGCAGGTCTGAGTATTTCACAATCTGCTCAGTTACTGGGATTTTCACACACAAACATTTCTAGGGTTTACAAAGAATGGTGTGAAAAGGGAAAAACATCCAGTATGCGGCAGTCCTGTGGGCGAAAATGCCTTGTTGATGCTAGAGGTCAGAGGAGAATGGGCCGACTGATTCAAGCTGATAGAAGAGCAACTTTGACTGAAATAACCACTCGTTACAACCGAGGTATGCAGCAAAGCATTTGTGAAGCCACAACACGCACAACCTTGAGAGCTCACCAAAACAGTTGAAGACTGGAAAAATGTTGCCTGGTCTGATGAGTCTCGATTTCTGTTGAGACATTCAGATGGTAGAGTCAGAATTTGGCGTAAACAGAATGAGAACATGGATCCATCATGCCTTGTTACTACTGTGCAGGCTGGTGGTGGTGGTGTAATGGTGTGGGGGATGTTTTCTTGGCACACTTTAGGCCCCTTAGTGCCAATTGGGCATCGTTTAAATGCCACGGCCTACCTGAGAATTGTTTCTGACCATGTCCATCCCTTTATGACCACCATGTACCCATCCTCTGATGGCTACTTCCAGCAGGATAATGCACCATGTCACAAAGCTCGAATCATTTCAAATTGGTTTCTCTAACATGACAATGAGTTCACTGTACTAAAATGGCCCCCACAGTCACCAGATCTCAACCCAATAGAGCATCTTTGGGATGTGGTGGAACGGGAGCTTCGTGCCCTGGATGTGCATCCAACAAATCTCCATCAACTGCAAGAAGCTATCCTATCAATATGGGCCAACATTTCTAAAGAATGCTTTCAACACCTTGTTGAATCAATGCCACGTAGAATTAAGGCAGTTCTGAAAGCGAAAGGTGGTCAAACACAGTATTAGTATGGTGTTCCTAATAATCCTATGTGTGTATATATATATATATATATATATATATATATATATATATATATATATATATATATATATATATATATATATATATATATATATATATATATAAAATTATAATTTTATATATATATATATATATATATATATATATATATATATATATATATATATATATAAAATTATAATTTTATATATATATATATATATATATATATATATATAAAATTATAATTTTATAGGAATATATTAGGGCTGGGCAAATTAACGCGTAAAAGCGGGCGATTAATTTTTTCAGCTTAACGCAATTAAAATATTTAACGCAAATAACGCAGCGTCCGTTTTTATATCCATTTTTGCTTAGCGTTACATGATCATCACGCTCTTATTCATGTAAATGCTTCCAAGCGTGACAAGCAAGCCTGTAGTGCTCCAGTCAGAAATTGAAGCTTTCGCGCCTCGATCGCCCCCCGGTGGCCGGTCCCAGTATAGCTCCTAAACCCCGCCTCTCCATGTATTTGAATGGGCGCGAGACACACTAAACAATTTAATTACACTTCAAATAATTGTTTCCTAAAGATGGTTTCTGTCATTTTAGGCAGTTTTTATTACAATAATTTCATTTCAAGTGTTCGTTTTTTAAATAAGTTTAGTTTTAGTGAGTTATTTGATGCTATAAAAACGGGGGGTGTGACGTCATGATTGACAGCTGAGATTGACGGCTTCTCTGAGTGAACTTGTCACTGAGGCACTAACGGACTTTTTTCTGGATTTTTGGGAGGAGATTGGAGCTTTAGCTTTAATTTCTACATTTCCATAACTGTTAATTTCACACCAACATAATTAATTGTTCTGCATCTGCGAGAGTGTGGGCGGGCTTTTGATAATCGCGCCTCTACTTCCTGTTCTCTACTGCGCAACTCCGGTCCCGAGATCGCTACTGCGCAGACTCGGTCCCAAGATGTCAGCGCCGTGAGCGGGCCGCGATATTTTTTTTCCCAGGATGGTAGGGGAAGGTACCGCCTTTTTCGTCTATGATTGGCTAGAAGGGCTCTCCTCCGATTGGTTATATATCTCACGTTCATGGCAGGCTGTCAGCTAGTCTGTTTTGATCGTCGTTAAACGAAGTCAATCCAACATAGCCTACTAAGAAAACCGCTATATGTGCGTGTCTTCAGATTTATATTTCAAGTTCACAATTTCATAGCCTGTTTAGATTAGTCTTAGCTGTTTCCTAATCCTAACCTCTCAATACCTGCGCCAAAACCATTTATTACTGGAGCTGTTCTCCCTGTCCGTTGATTTATACCTAATCCTAACCTCAAGATGATCCGGTATGATGTTCTCCAAGTTCTCCTTTGCACAAATATGACACCAGCGACACTTAACTTTCATGGCTACACACACACACATGGGCATCGGAACCATTGTATATGGGTGGGACAAGACCCATCCACTTTTTACGATCAATGATATTGGACCCACTCACTTTTATCGTCTCTAACATTCAGCACATGTCTGTTGACCTACCCCTAATCGATAAACACTTATTATTAAACACATATTAGACGCTTTATTTCCACTTTTCTAATATTTTCTTAATTTGTATTGAAAATAAATGCCTTTCCGATTTGATATGTGATGGGAAAACAGAGAAGATTGATTTTGGCGAAAGCCGGACTCGAACCGCGGGTCGATTTGTGTCAAAACTAGATGCTGTGCGTCTTACCCCTACACTACTGTCGCTCTCAATGATATGGCGATTTACGTAATTTTGTCTTTCTGACCTATACGTTTACCAAGTAAAGCGGTATATTTGTACTTAATGTAATTGGCATCTACTCCAGTAAAAAAATTCTGAGGACCCACCAAATTTTTTTTTGCTTCCGACGCCCATGCACACACACACGCAGTAATTACTAGTAATGTTTAACATACAGTTAATGTTGATGCACTAATATTGTGTAATCCTTACCTTGAAATGGCTAACAAATGTTATTTGTTTTGGAAAGAGATTGTTTCTATAGAATATGGGACGAATCAGTACATTAGCATGACAAAAAACTCTGCTAGCTATAGAAGAATATGGGACGAATCAGCATATTGGCATGACACAGTGGCCCTTAACCACCATATTTCTGTGTGGCTTTAAAGTTACTGTAGGCCCTACAGTCGATTTACCCATAGTGTTTGCCTCAACTAGATAAACCATGTGAACTTGGAATATAAATCTGACGGCACGCACACGACAGCCTGGCCTGCCATGAACGTGAGATGACGTTTCACGGCCAAATCAAATAACCAATCGGAGGAGAGCTCACGGCCAAATCAAATAACCAATCGGAGGAGAGCCCTTCTAGCCAATCATAGACGAAAAAGGCAGTACCTTCCCCTACCATCCTGGGAAAAAAAATATCGCGAGCGGGCCTATGTCTTCAACTTTGGTCAGTGGAAGTCAATGAAGTCGCGTCGTCCATATTTTTTTACGGTCTATGGTGACAAGACACAAGCGAACGCGCTGTATGCCAATGTCCTGTGTGTGTGTGTGTGTGTGTGTGTCCTGTCTGTGTTGATGCGTCTCATGTCAGCTAATCAGGACACACACACACACACACACTCGACGCATAGATAGACTCGCGTCAGTTTCCTGCTCACATCGAGTTCTCTTTTGCTCTTGAACAAACAATAACACAGAGGACTTTGAGTATTCTCATATTAGGAGTCTTAAATTAGTTAAATAACGTCTTAAATGAACTTAAAGAGTTGTGAGGAAATGAGATGCGCGGGACAGCGCGTGAGATCCGCGGCTGTTCTTAAAGTGACAGGAGCACTGATGATGCCTGTCATTAATGTTCATCAAAGAACAACGGGAACAGAGAAAATTTTAGCTTTAATGATGATTCATCTATATTTAATTTATTATTTATGCAGTTAAGAAAGATAACTATTACATTTCTGTATATGTATAACAGGGAAGGCCATGGGTAAATATAACATGTATTATTTTGGGTTTATGTATAAAGATTGTTTTAAGTTCACTTAAATTAAAAGTTTTTTTTTTTAAAGCCTAATAAATGTTGAAATTGGGAGCTTTCAGTTATACTGTAATGTAACGTCATTAATGTTTCATAGACACTTTAGTATCAGTGATACTGGCCTTCATTCATAAAAACATGACAATACAACACATTTAAAATATGCTGTCTTTAAATTGTTTATACATTAATTTGGAGAGTAACTGAAATTATTACAATATCAAAATATTAAAAACGTAAAATATTAAAAACTTGCGATTAATGACAGAAAAAAAGTGTGATTAATAAGTAAATTTTTTTTAATCGATGCCCACCACTAGAATATATGAATAATAATGAATGCATATTTTATATTTTAACTGAACTTCAGACTGATGGTGGTGCTTAAGATATTGTTGGTCATTCAGTGTTTCTGTAAAAAAATGTAAATAGTAATAATAGTTAATTATTAATTAAATAATAATACTACTATTAATTCTACTAATAACAATATACAATGCACTAAGGATTGATGGGCTACTGAGTTCATGAACATTAATCACGTTGTCTGCGTTCGATCAAACTGATTTGCTGAAATCAAAACGAGGATGGTAATAGATGAGCACCAGCCAATGCGATTGCCGTTTGCGCATTAGTTCCGCCCACTACCGGAGAAACCAGCATATCTTCTGCTTGTTCTTAAAAGCCGAATAATTCCAAATGAACTCCGTTGTTTTCGGCGAGTTGTGCGCCTTCACACTAGAGTTTACGGTACATCAAATACAGGAACGCTGCGCATCCGTTGAGCTGAACTGAAATAGACAGATCGCTTGACTGAGAGAGAAACTCTGTTTCTCTGAGTGTTCAGCGAGTGAAAATATATCTATGCTAAACTTATTCTTAGCCTCTAACACACACTGGCGAGTAAAATCTAAGCATTTATTAGCCAATGGCTAATGATAGATATTATTTAGTTGCCCAGAGTGAAGACTTGCATTGTAGAGGGTTGTTGATTTGCTACGCTGCGTGTAAAAGTTGAAATTCTTAAAAATGCAGCGCTGCTGTACGAGATGCTGCAAAAGTGCAACAGTCATACACGTCCCTCTGGCACATTTACATAGAAAAACAATGGAATAGTAGCACATTGGAATGGAAAAAACCTGTTCCGTGTGTACCGGCCCCTTAGACTTCCATAAAAAGCCCTTTGTGCACAACACTAGAATACGCTCAGAGAAGCTGTAATCAGAAGACTTCAGTCAAAACAGTGTTTCTGAAGGACAGAATGGCTATGTCAGGTCCAGCATGTTTTTTTGACTGCTGTACTTGTTGTGATAGGTGGAGGCCGTAGGACCGGGGTATTTGTGTCTAAGGGAGGAACGGCGATTCTGCTGCAGCTGCTAGTGAGCTCCAGTAAAGAACCTCCTGCCAATGAGGAACTAATGTTTCTCATTCATTCTCTACTGGTCAAAGTTGGCCCAAAAGGTACACGTGACACCAAATCTTTACTTGTTTTTGCTTTGCTAACCCTGTAAACTAAAATCAAAATACACAATATTTTGGTACAATCCAAACATCTTCTTGTAAGTCTACGTTTATTATTCATCTATTTGAAGCTGTTGAAGTTTGATTAAGATGTCAGAAATTGCATTGGACAGATTAACAATTTCCAGTGTCATCACTTCCTCTTCAGACAAGAAGTTTGGTGTTAAAGCGCGTCTGAACGGGGCTCTGAATGTGACTGTGAATCTAGTGAAACATAATCTGCACAACCACAAGCTGTTGTTGCCATGCCTGCAGGTGCTTCGGGTCTACTCAAGCAACTGTAAGTTCACTTGCATTACATTTTGTGCTCTGTAGTAAATATACAATAAGAAATACCGTTGCAGTGTGTTGATATATATAAAAAAAAAATTTGGTCACTGATACTTTCTGGATCACTATAGTAGGGCATTAGTAAACGTCAAGATTTTCTGTCTTTTTTCTTTTTTAGTGGTAAATGCAGTGTCGCTGGGAAGGAGTGGGGCTTTGGAGATCATGTTCGATATTATTGGACCCTTTAGCAAAAAGAGCACCACTCTGCTAAAGTATGTATTGTGTATTCTTGTTTACCGAATCTGAGAAAGATGTAATGCACATTCACTATCTGACGGTCTCTTTGACGTTGTGTCAAAACACCGACATTAGGGGTTAGGGCTGAACGATTAATTACATTTTGCGATAATATCGCGATATGCTATAACGCGATTTCCTAACCGCAAAGGCTGCGATTACAGTCTGGTTACGTGACACGCGAGAGTAAAGTCTGCAGAAGAAGCATCAACTTGGCACGTTACACATATCATATGCCTGGCCTAAAAGAAAAAAAAACTATTTGTGTTTGATCTATCTAATATGGTGTTGTTCATACTATAGGCTACTATCATCTCTCCAATGATTCTGGATCGATTCTGAGCTTCGATTTTAACTGCAGGTGCGCGGTGGCGCTGCGTGTGTTTTAGAAACACCCGTATTCTGATTGCTTCCATTATATCTCTCTCTCTCACACACACACACACACACACACAATCACGCAAGAACCATAAAATAATATTTCATAACGTTCGGAAAGGTTGACGGCGCGAATTGCAATGACATTCGCAGGCTTCTTTGCACAGGATAAGCGCTGTGAGAAACTGATGTCACGCTTACAGTGTGTGTTCTCGGCCGCCGGTATTTTCCTTACAAATGCTCAACGAAGGCTTCATTCATGTCGTTAGAAACTCACTGACAGAAGGCTTTCCATTTCAATGCTCACGCGGCGCATTGTGAAGAGTGCTTGCGAGCACGCGTCTGTGCGCGTCTCAAAATGCTTTTATGACGCAAAATTAATGTTAACACCATCAGTAATGTCTTAATGAATTAAACAGACAGGGCAAAAACATCTTATATTTCAAAAGAGATCTGTGCATTAGTGTGAATGCAGGTCTCCCGCTGTCTATGATGTCATCATTAATAATCAAACAACAGTAAAGCTGAGAAAGAGAAAAATCACTCACAGTTCAGACACTCTTAAATACTGAAAGCACTCTTTGTTCATTGCTTGTAATATGTTTTTTTGTTTCTCTTTATGATTTACTACTTTATGTTTTGCAGCTATATTCGTTTATATATTTAAAATGATTAACATGCAATTGTTTTAATTAAAATGTTATAATGTGTAGTTATTTTAAAAAGCTTATAATTACATATATCATAATAAAAAACATATTAATTATTAATATTAATCTTATTAATTTATTAAAAACTTAAAAAGGAAAAAGTTCAAGAATTGTTTTGGAATCGGATCGTGACTCCCAGAATCGGAATCGGATTGTGAGGTACCAATTAAAGATTTCCACCATTACTATACAATAATGTATTGTTGAATAATACAGAAGATAAAGAGTTTAAAAAATAATCGCATATTAAATCGCAATCGCAATATTGGTTAAAAAAAATCGCAATTAGATTTTTTTCCAAAATCGTTCAGCCCTATTAGGGGTTGCTCTTGGGACCTCTGACATATTTAGAAAAGGCTAATGGAATTGGCAAATTAAATGGGCAAATTAAATTTGCATGTCCAGCCACTCCCCAGACATCCGGGTATAAAAGAGGGCTGGCTTGCTTTGTTCTTCTGAGCCAAATCAGCAATCTCTCTCTTTCTCTTCTTCGCACAGATAAGTGCAGAGAGTTTCCCTGAGTGCATCATTCAAACGTGCCTTTTTGTCATGTCCCACGGCCACGATCATGGTCTTCATTTTATGGGCTGTGCTCATGCTGAGACAGCTTGATGGTTTGTGTCCTTACTGTGAGAACATGGCCATGTAGCGTGTGACTCTTTGTTTTTCAAGAGACCAAGAGTGCTTCCCGTCCTGGTCCTTCTACCTCTGGGTACAGATCCTCTGTGATGTACCCTGAGGGTGAGCATGGGATTGAAATGGGAGTGTGTCCGTCGGGTGAATCCCCATGGGCCTCACATTCCTCTGCATGCTTGTGTCCTCCGGTTGAGTTTCTGGGTGAGTTCGGCAGCTCGCCCCAGGGTGAGCTTAATTTCTCATTCGGGGCTCACGAGGAAGATTAATTATTGATCGCAGCATTAGAGGGCAGGCTTGCATCATCAGAAGCTGAAGACTCGTCTGAGCCTCCAACCTCGGGTGTGACGGCTCAGTCTGAGGCAGATGCTAAGTTTGCGGCTGTGCTTTCCCGGGCAGCAGCGAGCATTGGGCTGGAGTGGACTCCTCTATCCTGTGCCAAACGCTTGCGACTGGACAATTGGTTTCCTGGAGTCTGAGTGTGAACCGCCCCGGTTCCTTTCTTCCTGGAAGTGCACGAGGAGCTGACGAAATTGTGGAAGGCACCTTTTTTTGCAGCTCCTCTGTCCTGACCACTTTAAGTGTACCTCGTCTCTCACTTGCTTACAACGGCACTGGCCAGGCCCCCTTCGCCTTGCACGCTATGATGATCCTGCAAGTTTACCAAGACAAAGTGTTGAGGGATCTGCACGAATGTGGTTCCGATCCGAGATGATGCAGGAACTGCATTCGGTGACCGACTACGCTTTGCGGTTTAGTCCAGGAGTGGCACCTATGGTTTAACCTGACGGAAATGAGAGATGCAGAGAAAGTTTGCTTTCTCGATGCCCCTGTCTCCCAAGGAGGACTTTGCAGAGCAGTTCTCGGTAGTCAAGAAACAGACAGAAACGATACAACACATCTTGCCTCGGCATGGATTCCACTTCTGTTCATTGCGAGGAATGCCCCCTGCAAAAGGCTGCACTGGCGCTACAACTGCCTGGACTGGCAGCCAGGGTCGCACATCGGCCCTTACACAGGAACGTGGCACCGCCACTCGTCAACAGGCTACTAAGAACCCTTCAGAAGGCTTCAAAGCGAACCTGAGAAGGGGTGACCCAGGGGAGGAGAGGCCACTGATCTTCTTGCATTAGGATTAGGGACAAGCCAAACTACAGATAGAGGGAAGTGAGTAGAGCATTTTTGTTAAGCCAGACGGCACCAGGTGGACTGCTCCCTCATGGTCTGCAAAACAATGTTTTCCTCCTTCCCCTGGGTCACACACGGTACTCATGGCTCTCGTTATGACGACGGCCAGACATTGAACATTTGCACTAGAACCTTAATGGACTCGGAACCTTCAGGAATTTCTTGCATTCTGCTGCATCAGGTTAGCATGACGAGTTACGATGAGAATGAGAGTGGCCCACTGGATTGTGGATGCAATTCTCCTGGCCTACCAAGCTCTAAGGCTTAGCATGCCCCTTGGGAGTGAGAGCATTACAGCCTCTTTGGTTCTGGCGAATGGTGCCTCATTATAGCATATGCTTCGATGTTCAGGTGAGTTTCTCATGATTGGCAAACCCTGGACCACCATTTTTTCATCATTAAGCATGCATTCTGTAACAGCACTACCAGACCCATTACTTGTGGTATGCCCCTTTCAGCTGAGCCCTCATATTTCAGTTAGGTGCTCCATATGTGTTGATTCCTTAACTGCGGTCCCATATGTATTCTTCCACTGTTTGGTTTCCTTGATGGTGAACCCTGTGTCTTAAAGATTTGCTCGTCACCAGTCACTGTGGTTCGCAGTCTCTCCCCTAGTACGTAGATTCCACTGCAGAGACTTCTTATGCAGTACTTCCCATCGGGAAGTCCATAGCTTGTATTTTCCACAAACTAACCTCCCCTTTTAGTAGGATGTGCACTCCGTAGTGTTCCTTTCTCAGTAAAGAAAGAGAATGCTTTCCAACATTAACAACCAGGTGTGCTCAGCTGAAAAAAATAACGAATTAATAGAAAAGGCATACGCAGCTGAAGTGACCTATTCCCATTGTAATGGAAAGTCCCTTAGGGGCGAAGGGAGACTAGGATAGGGACCCCTAGTGTAGGTATTTCAACACGTTGAAGAGACCGACAGATAGGTAACATCTTGGTTACTATTGTAACCCCTGTTCCCTGATGGAGGGAATGAAGACAATGTCCCTCCTGCCACAACTCTAAATAGCTGCTGAAATGGTCGAGATGCCATCTTGACTCCTCAGCACAAACATGAATGAGTGAAGCACGTCAGCCCTCTTTTATACCCGGATGTCCGGGGAGTGACTGGACAATTCCATTAACCATTTCTAAATATGTCTGAGGTGTTTGGGGCTCCCAATAGCAACGCCTAGTGTCTGTATTCCCTCCACCAGGGAACAGAGGTTACAATAGTAACCAAGACTAATCTAAATATTACAAAATGATATTGATCTTATTTTATTTTTCCAACACAGGGTGACCTTGGACACACTGGCAGCATTACTCAAGTCCGGTAAGATTCCTCCTTGGATGATTCTCACAAAAAACAATGTCAACATTATACACCAAAA